>DWTW01000148.1:0-20006 GCA_018246275.1 Papilio slateri
ACACAACGATGTCAACATACGCTAGCCTACATGCAGGTGTATCCAGCGACCTAGCATCGCGGAGTCCCAACTGTCCATCAAAGTACTCAAGATGATGTTAAGGCTTTCACGCACTCGCCGAAGTAAGGAGGCGCTGCGTTTTCGCATGATGGCATCGAATCCATCCGTTCGAGCGTCCGCGATCAAGACGGAAGCTGCAGTACCGTGGCAACCCCATCAACATCCTGAAGGCGTTGTTGTACTGCTCACGTAGATCGCTGTAAGCCCTCCGCGTATATTCAACCCACAACCCGCAAGCATAAAAAGATTGGCATTTTTTTTTAATTAATGAATTAAAATGTTGCAAACAATTAAAATGACATCGATTAACTAACTCAATTAATGACACGCGGAACAAGCATGGCTTCACACTCATTTCTTTCAAACGTCCGACATAAAAAAACGCATTATATATAACGGCTGTCGTGTGCGGATCGTAAAAATGCATTAACAATTGTATAATCTATAAAATGATTACGCAACATCTAAGAATGCTTTTGTTTTCGTTGGCTTTGATTTACAATTTTTTGCACCCCTACAGAATTACGTTTTTATGTTTATTTAAACAAACAGTCATTTATATATGTACATAGTTATTAAAAAAATATACATTTGGGCGTGAAGTAACTTATTAGCTATATATTTATTATTGCATAATAGATGGCACCTATCGATATGGGAATATTTAACAGGTAATCGACTGTCACTAAAGTATGCTACATTACTTGATGGTTGGCATTCCACTACCGCGCGGTTTTCGCGTAACTTTCGGCCTCGTACTACCGCTAACCTAAACTATGAAAGTCTTGATAATTGTTAATTTTACCCGATTGACAGGAGGGCAATGTTTTTCGCGAGTATGTCCGTTCCATTGTAGCCTCCTGTAGCCTAAACGGCTTGACCGATTATGAAGTGTCATTCGAATCCCATTATTCGCCGAGTTGTCACAGTTCGTCGGGTTTGTGGGTTTTTAAATTAACTATTGCTTGTTGTTGTTTGATTTAGTTACTTAATTGATTTTTTAAAGGAAGACTAAACTAAACTAAATTTACCTGTTGCGATGTAAACTGCTCGATAAAATACGTAACAGAAAGTTTGACAGTACTGGATCGCTTCCAATTCTCCGACACAATACTACAGTATGTAAACAAAGGAGATCAACATGTTTGATAATTTTAGTTAAGTTTAAATACATTCATTTCAAAATCTTCATTTTTCACTTTTAATATAATTTCAGTATTACATATTTTCTTAACTGCATAGTGTGGAAAATTTCAGACAAATTCTTATCATTTTGTACTAGGGACAAAAGCCAAAATGTTGGGCTGCTCGTCGCCCTGGAAGTGCTCAAATCTAAAGGCTAAGTCAAGAAAGGGCGTGTTTTAGGTTTCACTCAGTACGTGTTTTTTTGGTTCAATAAATAATTATATCCGATGTTACTTCCTTCGCACTTTCTGTCATACGTACCATGCGTAGTGTTACTACATGAAGCCCTTCCGGATGTTCTTCAAAATTAAATTTGTACCATCTTAAGTTACTTAGCTGTCCGTGGAAAATAATATATTTCTTCAGCAAAAGTTGATAATCGTTCTAGGGTTGCGGATATTCATGGACGGGAATCAATTATGACCAGCCATTACACGATACTGTGGCAAACTCCAAATATGATTCTCTTTTGTCTTTAAAATAAGAGTATTTAAAGATAATATTGCGGTGCAAATAATTTATCGCGTTTGACACGAGCCAGAATTTTTATCAAATGCGCTTCTTACTGAAATTATAAATATCATAGTTTACATTAACCCCTATTTATTGCTTTGTCTTTTTTATCAATGCCAATTATTAAGAGTACGTTTTAGAAGATAGTGGATTCTACGAAGTACTTAAAACTTTTATTGTTTTGACTACATTATTAGCTTTAAGAGAGAGAACAAAGAGAAAGAAAATTTTCTTTGTTCGATTCGAAAATTTCGTTTTCTCAGATTTTACTTGCTTTATCTCGTTTCGGTACATTGAGTCATATGGCATCTGACACATTTCTGAAACACTCTCAAAATAAACTTTGTGTACTGACATTAATGTTAATTTTTTTTCAGCTAAATTGTAGTGAACCTAACCTAACAACTAACGTTTAAAAGTGGTAGAGCCCGTAACGACATCTGTTGCATGAATGGGCCGGCTCGACCGGTGAAATACCACGACCTCACAGAAGACAGGCGTGAAGTAGAAGTTTTCTACGTTTCGTTTGATGAGTGGCGTGCCAGAGGCCTAATTCTAGTCCTTTTCCCCTTCCCATCTTATTCTAATAAGGAACGGATGGAAAGGGGAACAGGATTTGACGGGGGAGGGAATGGGTAGGAGAAGGAAATATCCTTTTTTCTATTTATCCTCTCTTCTGTCCATTAAAGGTAGGCAATGCATCTTCAGCTGGCAGGAGTCGCATAATATCAAGTGAATAGCTTGCTCGTTTGCCACCTTCTTCCATAAAAAACCTTCTACTGAATTTTGAATATCTGTCAGTATTTATTATATACACATTCTTATTTCCATTAAAATCGAGGCTGCCATGGCTGAGAGCACAGCTGACTCTAAGCACAGCTGACTCTAATAAGGTTTATACCTTATTATTCATATTCCTGCCTTAATTTATTTATAATCGTATACATACTATGTGTATTTGATCTAGTTAGTATATTATTTTATCGAAAACGATAGTAGTCATTAGTACTGTTAGTGTTCTTTGAACCAACAATTAGTACAATTGGTTCGTCCTATATTTATAATTTATGGAGTAATTCCAAGAGAAACAAAAGTATGTACTATAATATGTTACATATAATATACTATGATATGTTACCGAGATTATTAATGATATAAGAACTGAGAATATATCCAGATCTTTCCATATCTCGCACGATCCGGTTTATTATATGTACTATATTATATACACTATATTTATTATATGTTTTACGTCGTTTTATATATTATATTAACGTGGGCTATGTACTTGATTCATCGTAATAACATTAGTTTATACATACAGTCATGACATATAAACAAATTATAATTTATAACGTTAGGTTTGTTATTCGAGAAACATGTTTCTGTGTAAACAATCTTGCGTATTTATTGGATTTTATAAATACATATGTCAGAAAATTGTGAACTGAACGAATCATTGACATTTTCCCGGAAAAAAAACTTAAGAACAAAGTTAAATTAGCCCTCTGGTGAGGACCCGGCGGCAGGAGACCGATCATTGGGTAGTCCTACGTTCTGCAGTGAACGATCGTTAGTTAACAAGAAGAATAAGTAATTGTTTTCGATGGTCTCTGAGAAGTGTTGAAGGACACGATCGCCGAGCGAAGCCGCGTTTAAATGCTGGTTAATTATAAAATCTTGGCACACTTCTCTTTATAAATATTTCACATCGTTGGATTACGCAGTTATATATTTTCATTCATCCATAGTTAAATATTTCTCGTGGCAAATATAGGTTTCAGAGGATATACTTTTAAAACGATGAGAATATTTCTTGTTTAGTGCCGACCAAGGAAACTAAGGCGATATTGTAAAAAGATTTTTTAATGTTCTGTGTGTGCTTAGTCCTTAATTCGTTGCTTTGTATCTTATTTTTTGCCTTGTACAATAAAACAAATATTTGTAATACTAGAGGTGTAATTTTAGAAAGTTATCAATACCGACAGACCATGAAGTTATCAATAACATAGAAACATTCATTCATCATATTAGATAAGTAGACAATAAGCAATCATAAACCATAGTAATTAAGAGTCTTCATATATTTTTTTTAATTAAAGACAGTTCTCCCTTGCTAGCCAAATTGGGACACTAGTCCCTGAGTTTGATTTTTTAAAAACTCGTCCGCCGGGTCTGTCAACATAACTCTAGTTAAAAAAAATCGTACCGGCGCATGATGACGCCGGCGATGCGATATATCACAAATATGTCTGAAAGACGGTGACCATTGATACTTATCATAAACGAGATAGCTTAAAACAACGAAAGTAAGTGCCTTTGTCTATTTAATCTTGATAGCATATTTTAGCGAACGTCAATATGCTATATTTATAATATAATTCATGACAGTGTATGCACTTAATATGTTTTAGACTAGCGGCCCGCCCCCGCTTCGCACGGGTATTTAACAAAAATGAAGCCGGGCCGGGCCGCTAGTAAAAGTAATTATTGTGACATAACTGTAATAGTTAGGCACATGGTATCGCGGACTTTTTTTGTAGATATTAATGTCCTCTGTAAAATTGTAGTGCAACAATTTGCTATATTGTCAATAATATCCGCAAGGAACGCGAAATAACGATTTTTTTAGTATTTGTACCACACAAATGTAACCCAATTTTCGAAGTTTTTATACCCTAACTTTTTTTAAAAATTCTATCGCCTATGTTCATCAGGGATAATTGTAATGGTGTAAGAATTTGTACAAATCGGTCCAGTAGTTTCAGAACCTATTCAAAACAAACAAACAATCAAATCTTTCCTCTTTATAATATTAGTTTAGATCATGACAGTTTACCCACTTAATATATCTTAGGCCACTATCATACTATTTGTTTTATAAGTACTTAAAATTCTAATAATGGTTATTCGTGCGATGCATGACGATTAGACCTGTGATTACATCTAGCGGATTGTCCTATATTATTTTATCTTATTTTACGTAGTTAAACTCACAACTTCCTTATTTGGTTCGATTTAGTTTAAAATTACTGAAGTAATGAAGATTGTCACATTTGCAAATTAACCTTCTTTTCCATCGCCTTCAATAATCGTAAATAGTTTCTTCGGCTCTGAATCTGGGTACATATCAATTTGTAGACCCAAGAACTAAAGCGCTTGTCAACTGGCCAGTTCTCGCGGAAAACTGAACCAAACTGGCCGCATATTTTATCCAAGAAAATTATAACCAGCTTCTGGATTTTGAACTAAATTACTGTTATACCTGGTGTAGCGTGTTAGGCGCTTGACCGTCTTAAGACCTGATGAAGACACCTCGAGGGTTCGTGGTCTTGAGAGTTTAAAAAGTTCAAAAGCTTAAATGTCATATTATTATTTTAAAAAACAGGTTTTGATTTAACTCATTAAATGGATGTAACCGAGAAGAAAAGTCCAAGTCAGCGAGTATTAACTTAGTATTGTAGTTGTGTCATTTTTATGAACTCCGTGCAAACTGCAAATACTTCATATGATGACATAAGCACATTGACAATCACCTGAGTTGCATTTGTAAGGCTTGAATCTAAACCAGGCTAATTTTAAAAATATTTCATAATTTGTATCGTCTACGGATACGTGCTGCAGTATAAACAATAAATTGGATATCAGAAATAAATACTTACATTGGAAACTCTTTCGTGTTTTGTAAAGAAGACCTGGATAGGATAGGATATGTTTGAGCAGCATCCTGGGTTTTTATAGCGCAATGATAAGGGTCATGTTTTTTGAAACTGGCGCGCCAACTAACTTTATTTAAAGAAAGGGTTTATTTTATATTTTTGGCAATATAATAGCAATTGTAATTGGCAACCCTACCTCAAAAGGATCATAGGAAAAGTCATATGACAAATATCTGGTTCATGGGTCCAGTAGTTTCAGTGCTTCTATAGATCAATCAGTCCGGTTCCTTTATTAGGGATATAGATTGGGGGCGAGATCTTACAGCGGTTGTACTGTAATTAGTCGGTAGAATACAATACAAAAGAACAAAAAGCGTGTAGGGTAATGCTTCACCAGTAGAAGTCAACAACCTATTTGAAACAGGTTCGGGATCCCGTCAATCTCAGGAAAGATACACCGTACCACCACACATATAGATAGATAACTTGGCTTGAAACAACGCCGATGACCTGAAGCTGATATATAATAATTCTGTCATTAACATTATTCGTTTACGATATAAAACGAGAGTGACGCACTCTTAAAAATGCGGAACGCGGCAAAACAGTCCTTATTCCGTTCAGTTGTACTTCATATTGATAATGAGTACGCCATGGTCCGTTATTCCTAGCGACGAATATTCTTTAAATTCAGTTTGACTACCGAAGGTTGGACAAAGGGATAGAGGCGGGGTAATTTACAAAATGTCCATTCAAGTTGTAATTAATTCATGATTCATATCATTCACGTTCGAGAACTTTATTGTTATAACTTAAACGTTTAATTCTTATATTTTTGTACGTAATAGTTTTAAAGTCAAAACTTTAAAAAACTACAGGAATCGAAATCCTCGAAACAGGTGTCGATTTAAAAAGTATCCCTATCCCTTGCATATAAATACAGTGCACATAAAATGTTTTATAATATATGTTTTTATTATATGTAGGTAGAATATGACTGTTAGAGCAACAACTTGCGACTTTGTTCGTTGTCAAGGGCACACAAAACCACGAGTGCACGGGGAACGTGTGGACAATATCAATATTGCTAACCGATTTGTAGTGTTAAACATTTAACAGTGACGAAATTTAACCTTAAAAATAAATTCATGTCATCGTTTCTATTACATGTTAATTGTATGCAAGGCCTCCTCGCATTACGAACTAAGCCAACATTATATTCGAAAAAAATATATTTTCCATCGACAATTCTTTATGTGAACTTTGCTCGAATAAGTTAATCATATTAAATATTCAAACGTCCTTTAGTTAGTTTTTAAGACGCATTTTTTATTATTCAACAACCATACGTAACAAAACATAAACCTACTATCGTTGAATTCGAATACCAAGCAATAATTATTAAGTGAAAAACATTAAAATAATTAATTAATGAAACACTTACAGATTATATCCGGAAAATCCTGTTCTTTGGTTATTAACAGCTGCGTTCACCGGTGCTCTAAATAACAACACTGCACAAATATATTTGGGCTTAGCGGGTTACGCAGTCCGGGGCGTCATGAAACGGCGGGAAAATTTGACAAGCGCGCGTACGAACAGCACGCGTCGTGGCTGCGGACTGGCCGTTCCGTTCGTTCGGCCGAGCGCTTTTTCTTTAGTGTTCCCGCGCTGGCTTACGGGACGCGTTGCTTGTGCTTTTTTATTTTTAATTTCGAGTGCGTGAACCGATTCAATAAACACGGAACACGTGATGTCAACGACGTCAGGTTGGTTTGACTGCATTATATTATGATTTTATTATTTAACAATTTACGGACTTACGTCATCAATTGAAAATGTTTATTCAAGCTGTTTTTAAACTAACGACCAATAGACCAGGCCTCGGTTATATAGGTTATTGCTAGTTATTGCAATGTCATAGACGCGTAAGCTCGTATTAATCAACAATAACATGTATCAGTGTTAATTCTGTATAAATTTTATTTTCAATTACACAGTTACATTTTCTTAGTTGCACATTTCTTGTTAATTGAATACCTTTTGTTTTGACGTAAAATTTTTACGTCGTAAAATTATACTTTGATGAGAACCGTAATTTTTATTGGTTTACGAAAGGATCACGATCTCTGAGTATAAGCTTAAGATATTACTGCTCGTCTTTAGTGCAGTTAATTAATGTCGTGAGTGCTTTAATTACTCGCAAAGGGGCACCTCCGTAGTTAGTGGCAACTTCGAACGTTGACCATGATTATATTCTTACATATCATTTTAAAATGCATAACCAAGTCGCTGACCACTAGCTATACGGTTGAAAGATGATACGTGTAATCTATATGTATAGATTATACAAATTATCATAAATAAAATTAAGGTGTCTGTATGTAATGTCAAAACAAAATGTCTAAACTGAATGTCTATGACGTATATACAGAGCTTATAATCCTTTGGCCGTCTGTTTGTTCTCGTGGACCGATTTAGACTGGACTTTTATTAGCACATATCAGATGTTATAAGGAAACACGTAGGCAAATGTAATATCAGCAAAATAATCAAGATATCCCGCAATAAACTTAAGACCCTCGAAATAAGAAAACTAAGAAACGAATGAAAAAATAAGAAACGAATGCGTGAGAAGTCGCGAGAAACAGCTTGTTATACAATAAAAATATTTAAATCTACACATCATACTAACGCGACAATACTTTACTGTTGCGTGATTCCAATGCTTGCGCTTACATAACAAACACTTTGTGAATTCCGATATTTACATTGATTAATACAAAACTTGCTGTTCCACTCAATGCATAGTCAATACATAGTCAATGCATAGATTAATCAAATATCCTTTTTAAAATCCTTTTTTAAAAAAAACGTAGAATAAAATTTAGATCGTTAATAAATCTAGGTAGTTTAAATTTCCCCCCTCGCGGCGTGCCGGGTGGTACACTCATAGCTACATCAGTCAGCCAACACTAAAGTATCACCTGCATAGCAGATGATACCTACACCGACGGTTAGGTCGACACGCAGAACCACGTCATATGTTCCACAGCGGTGGGCTGAGTACAGTACCCTGTACCTGATGCATCTATCAAGCAAGTATGTCATCTCAACTAAACGTTGCAAACCAGTGCAATATGTTTAAGTCATTGTTGCATTGACAATGACAATATTCACAGCAAATGCCCACCGCCCCGGGTTACCGCTTGCTGCGATTGCTCCGCCTCCGTCAGAAGCCAAACTCGCTAGCAGATCATACCTAACTGACGAAGTTGTTTGTGGAGGCGATCTGCAATTATTCGATCGAACAACTTGCCCGCCTCGTTCACAAAATGGGCCGGTACGCAGATGTAGAATCCGCGGTCCACCAACCTTGCATTCTTCCAGCCCAGGGAAAGACCTCATGCCCAAGGCAGCTGTTATGCATGCGTCTTAATCTCTTGTTAGGCATCCCCAAGTTATCGCACCATTGAATACTATCCGATGGTATCAAAGGGGGTGCGCGTCTCTCCTGGACCCGGGGGAATAGGGTATTAACCACTTTTTCCACAAAAAAGAGGGTCCGGATACTACATCAGTGGTGGTGTTCTTTTTAAATTTACTATTACTAATTTAACACTCTACCACGCTCTTGTATTCCTCATAAAAAAAATGTTTTACATATCTGTGTTTCGTTTTGTCTGTTTTTACAACTATGTCGTCATTGTCTGCCTTGTAATGATGTAAATGTCATACATGTTTATTTCAAAGTAAATACCAATGACAATACTGTTGTTAGGAATTGAGTTGCTGGCAGCAAACTTTTGCTACCAGTAACTCAAATCCTACTTGGCACTACTCAAATAAACTTGTAAATAGTAGTACTTGCATCATCGTACGCAACTTCAAAGAAAATAATGGTGAAAAGAGAGACTTTTGTCATATGAAGCTGAAGGATTTTGGAAATCAAAATCGGACTTTTGCAAATCAAACTCAGGATTTCTATAAAACCATCCATATTGGCTATTGGCATGACTTTAATCGCGGTGGTGGCCATCATCTTTCATGTGTCTCTAGATATTTTTTGGGAAGAAAAACTATATGAAAAATTCACACTACCGAATAACTCTATAGAATAGTCAAAGATCAAGAGAGGTTTAGGTTGCCCGTTTACCCAATTTTTAGCTTATTGCTTTATATCTTAGAAATAACTTAAAGGCAATGAGCTCAAGAGTTAAATCATCGATATTTTGTTTGAAGCTAGTGCGAACAACACAATGATAAAGACGAGGGCGAGGGCGAGGGTGTACTGAAACGAAGGGGCGAATTTGGGAAGAGTGGTTGAGGAGGGAACCCTTAATCCTTCCCTCGAATGCTAAAGGGCGACGGTGCTTTTATTCTTTATTAAATATCTATATCTTTTATCATATTGAATCAAAATCTCTGATATCAAATCTTAAAATCTACGAGCAAAATTATCTTTTAAAATGATCATCTTTTAGTTCGCATATTTAAGTGAACTTGTTTGTTTCACTCGTTATTTACATGTCGCGTAGGTGTCTCAATATATTCGCCTAGCTGTGCAACGCACTCAAATTTAACGCGTAATTGGATCATAATTATACTTAGAATTCTTTATGTTCGTACAATGTGCACACGTACAATACGCTTGTTATCTCGCGGTTAACATTTGTTTTATCCATTTCTAGAAATCGCTGCTATAGGAAGAAAATCCACATAATGTTTTCATTTTGCACAGGTCAGCTTGTCATAAATAAAGATCAGAGTAAACATTACATGTATGTTTACTAAAGTAAAGATACTTTAGACCTTACCCCGCCTATTGTTCAGGTTACTTTATCTGGGGTGCGACCGTCCTGAATTCTACTAAAATAGTATAAAATAGGACTCGTTCGACGCCGTTCTTCTTTCTGTTCATTAGTCCAACTAAGGTCGTAAGTCGAACAATATTCAGCAACACGCACGATCGACGAAACCATTATTTTAAAGGCCTATATGGACCTCATAGATGGCCGAAAAAAGACCCTTACGTACATTTGATAAGTGTAAATCCGTCATTAAAAATCGACAAGATGACAATTTCTTTAGATTTACACACTTTAGAATCAGTTGTAAACAACTGGTATTTATTGAAATATATATAAAAAATGATACGGAACGCATTCAGTGTTTTTCTGGTTGTTTGTTGGTCATGAAGATAAGGTGTCTGTCATCACCGCATTGCTGTAATCTATTTGCAGCCTTAAAGTTGTAAACGAATTCTGAAGTTAAGCAAGCCTCGATGACGAAGAGTTGAACTTATTGCGCTATCAGGATGATGTTATGCAACACCAATTAATCTAATCGTAAACATCATTACTTGAATTACTAGAATACGTCATTTGCCAGGAATGTTAATCTTAAATGCCCTGCAGTACAGATCTAAGTATTTCTTTTGATCTTTGAGAAAAAAATTATCTCTTAGCTACTGTTACTGACGCAAGGTCCTATGATTTTAATGTGGGCCTAGGTCGAAAATTATTGTAATGCTTAGTGAATAAAAATGGATCATCCTATGGCGAAGGGTAACTTTATGGTATTTTTACATACAAACATAGTTGCCGCCTGTTATTTATGTTTTCAAATATATTTAACTAATAAATAAAAGCAACAAAATAACCAATATTTATGGTTGTCAAGTAATTTCATGCTTCAGTTCAAATATAAATTCGATTAGTAATGGGTTTATGAATGAAAAACCCCGTAGCCATTTCGTTATCTGCCGTCTCTGTTCAATCTGACGTCAACTTGTCTTTTGTAGTAGTAAGAAAGAGACGACTGTACTTTCGCATATGTCGCTTAAAATAGTATTGTCAAAGCTACGGCGTAGAATTCATGAAATGGTCGTGAATTTTAGTTTTTCAAGGTATATTTATACTTATAATTTACTAGCTAGCTAGCATCAATTTAGGATGTGATTATCTTGTATGTTGTAAATGGTTAATATAAACCCAAGGTGGCGAATTATTTGCTTAGTCATTCCTAATTCATAGAATACGCAACAGTGTCACCTACGTCACTTACAAGGTCTGTAAAAGGAGGCTTACGCTGCATGACAGGATTTATTCGACGGGAGAATAATCACGACGTCACAAAATTGTGGACTGAACATGAGGAAAGAAGCCACGGTTCTGTCGATATTTTTATCGTTTTTATCGTTTATTTTTATCGTAAATCTGTCTTGTTTAAAAGCCAAAGTCGGGCAAAAGATATTACGATTTCTATATTATGCGATGCTACGAGATCTCCTTTCTTATGTCTCAAGACTGATATCCTATTCGCACTGGTGTCCAGGATTTAAAAATCCTAGGAAGCGCTACATTACCATGAGCATATCCTGCCCATCTTGCCCGTTTCCTAGATCTATGATAGCGCGAAGGAAAAGTGTATATTTTCGTGCGTTTTATGCAAAAAGGAAAATTTAAGAAAGAATATCTTTTAATATGTTTTTGCTGCGAAGCGAAATGCAAAGGATATAGACAAATATACAACGGCCGTGTAGCAAAATTAATTAAATTATTCCATCAGGGTCGAACTGCAGCGTTCGCATAACACTAGGACATTGTTATGCATATAATT
Source organism: Papilio slateri (assembly GCA_018246275.1). Lineage (NCBI taxonomy): Eukaryota > Metazoa > Arthropoda > Insecta > Lepidoptera > Papilionidae > Papilio > Papilio slateri. The sequence continues at coordinate 12,039 of DWTW01000148.1, forward strand.
CATAACATTCGGTGCAATACAGGTCACGTGTTCCGCACTAACAACAATGAGGCTCTGTTGAGTTTGATAATCGCACATCGGACGCGACGAACCGTAAGAAATCATTTATCAGATCAACCGGAGTTCGGACTCTCGAAGTTGACCCAAGTGAAAAATCGGCAGCAGCATCGGGGCGCAGGCCCGCGCCCTCGCATCTCAGTCTATCAGTATTATTCGGAAACCATTGTTTTTTCTGGATGAAAAGTACTCTATGTCTTTTTCTGTACCCTGACAAATGTAAAATTTCGTGACCAGTTTAGTAAGTTTAAGCGTAAAAGCGAAATAAACTTTTTTTTATAGTAGATGGAGGCAAATAAGCAAGCAGTTTACCCGATATCAAGTGACCGCTACCCATAGGCATCTGCAACAAGTTAACGAGTTGCAAATGCGTTGCCTACCTTTAATGGACAGAAAATGGGATAAACAGAAATGAAGGATAACTATAACCTTTTCCTGTCCATCCTCTACCCCGTCAAATCCTCTTCGTTTTATAGTATTAATTAGGAGGATACTTGGTGAGCCCATTGGCTTCCTCTACTTTACATGGATGCGTAGGGGGACGTGGGCATTTCTATTTAAGTACAGCAGCAACATGGTGGACAGTGGAAAATACTTTGGGAACCCCTGAGCTAGAGAGTAACGTCTCGACGGTTTATATTTATCGTTGTTCCTATTAATTTGTATTTCCACGGTCTAAGCAATCGGGTAAATTATGTCAGATCAGATAGTGCTATCATTTACAATATCACGAGATAGTTTATGTTAATAAGAAACACCTCGCTTCAACTTACGTATCAAACTTGATGACTAATGATACGTTATGTCCACAAGCATTTCTTTGTTTTATATTTTAGCAGGTTATTGTATTACATGTAGAGTCTGGCTAAAGAAAGTTGATACTGAAAAAGCGCTATTTTTAAATCGAAAGCGTCGAAATTAGGTTGTTCTAAGATTTTCTTTTTAAAGCTGCGCTTTTTCAGTAATAACATGTAATTATTAGTTATTATGTATAACATGTTGTCATCTCTATTTATTTTATAGAGAAGGAGAGAGATAACAATATGTGTGAAAACAAAAGTGCATCTACTTATAAGTAGCTTAGTAACTTTAATGTTTGATCGACCTTCCGGATGATGCGACAACTATCGCTCGGGCTAGGTTACAAGAACTTCGCAGCCAGACCAGACACGCTCTGGCTAGGTTAAAACAGCTTCGCAGCCAGACCACACTCCATCCTCGCCGGCGAGAACGGCCATCTTATTCTAGATACGGCCACATAGCTGGCAGGGTATTTTCGCCCGTTAATGATAGGAGCGTTGCTGGAGTTTCTTCCGCCACTTCTTCCACCAGCGCTTACGCTTTCCGAAGTGGTACTCGTAGTAATGTTAGCTGTAGCCTGATAATAGCTACCGATCGAGCCGAGGCTCGACCCTCTCGGGCACCCGAATCGGAATGCTAAACGCGTATTGAGTGACAGCCCAAGCCGAGGTCCTCTCTAAGGGGCCTTTGAGTCCAGTCACTCCATGGAGCGTCCGCCGAAGCGAACTAAGAGCTCGGCGGCCTCCCAATCCGGTAACAACAACAAAGTAACGGCCCGAGCCGAGGCTCCAGGGAGTCCTTGAGTTTTGTTACTGCTAAGAGATTTAGGCTAAGCGCCTTCTACGCTCTGCTACCTGACACCCGGTGAATCTGTAGAAGCCTCCTACAGACTAACAGTGATAAGTCCATCTCAAAAAAAGTCTTATCTTTTCTACGTGTTCTACATTTTAGATTAAAAAACTTTGTCTATTGTTCTGTTTGTCTGTTATTATTTTATATGTCTCGTCTCCTTATATTCTGAAGGAGAACAAACAAGGTCAAAACCTGGCAACTTATAAAAACTTCGTCTACAGAAAATGTTAAATATTTTTATGGAACAGGCCGCGGCGGCCATATTTCATTGTGACGCTTCAAGGGCTCGGTATAGCCGATAGAACAGCCTGCACAGTGAAGATAATCTATTACTAGACACGTTCAGTCCGTAAAAAGTCTGCGACGAGAGCAGTAACGTGATTTTGTGTTGTATGTTTAAGATGGTACGTATAAAATCTAGATTTACCACAAATGAGTGAACTCGAGGATAGGCCACGCCTTTATTTCTTTATTCATTCAACTCTCTTCTATTGAAAGACTCTTTGGAATAAATTTCAGGTACCTCTAATTGATCAAGCTATAAATTTTTTTCTACTTAAATTAAATTCACATTAAAACAGGTCAGCGTGATCAATTTCAGCTCCCAGACTGGATAGGAAGTGAAAAGAATTAGGGATGCACCGATCCCATCTTCTAAATTATTGGATCGTGAACATACGATCCGATCGATTTTCGAATCGGATCGAAACAATGCGATGCATCTTTGGACCAAATATCGCATCGCGGTCCAAACATCTCGGTTTGCACAAATGTACAAATTTGCACCATTGTGTAGTGTAGGGCGTTAAAAGTACCATCTAGATCAGTTAAACAAAGTATAATTTCTCTCAGTGGCGAATCAAGGATATATTTAAGAAAATCATTAATCCTTTCAATATACCCAGACGCCGAAGCATGCCTTCTCATCTAGTCACAACGTCTTTCATTTTTAATCCTATCAGAGTTTCATCCGAACACCTCAACGATTTAAGAACAACATAGAGTGCATTATAATAAGAGAACCTTATATAGGCTTAAAACATAAGTCAATTATTTTTAACCTCGTTCACCGTATTTGGCTGTATTCAACTGTTACATTAAAAGAAAAATAAGAGAACAGATGACTAGGTTAGGAAGGCGGGCCGCGTGCCAAGCTTGCAACCTACTTCGTCGCAAGACGTCTGAGGCGACGCCGCTCAGTCTGCTGCTTTTAAGGTCACAACACTGGCCCGGGGATGTAAAATAAACTATTCTTTCAAGCTATTATTTTGCAAAACTCAAAAATATGTATTCTTTATATAAAAATGCGACCGGATGATCTTGATACCCCAGTAGGTTCTTACATACGGCGATGCTATGCAACCCAGAAATATTAAATACAAAAAAATAGATAGCACTGCAATTGCATTCGTCGTCTTGAGGCGTACTCCGTTAGCCTAGTTCATCATTAGACTTTCAGTACTGCACAAGTCTCACCCTTTTAGATATAAATGTCCAGAAAATCGTTTGGAACGTCCTGTTATTGCAGATAATTTTAGAGTCATGATTTCCGTCGATCTTCCGGGTCCAGTTATCAAATATTCTAAACGTTGTATTGTATAACCTATCTTTATAAATTCTATAAGGTGTTTAGAAAATACTAAAATACTTTTTAAGATACTTGCGGGCACGATTACGTGTCGGGTCAAATTGGTGTTATTGGTTCATTATATGTTCATTTTACTTTCCTGTAAAAAGAAGTTATTAAAATAATAACATTAGTAATATTTTGAAGCGTTTATTCCTAACAATATTAATTTTAGTGTCAAGAACAGTGAATAGTTATATATAGGTCATTGCATAAATCAACTCATAACGCGGCGACGCAATCGGTTTTTCAGGGTGCGTCTGAGCTTTCCATGGGGCACAGCTTAGATACGACGTGTCTGGAATCTACACCGTGGTCTGTGAAAATAGTATATTTTTAAAACTGTATGATGCCGGACTCACAACCAACCTACGACTAAATACCTACTGAAATAAACCGAATACCGAAATAAACTCTAAGTTATCACCCAGTAACTCAGAGTTCATTTAGACCAAGGAGTAGTAGCTGCCTTGTCTTCTTCGGCTACGCTGAGTAATGTCGTAAAGTAGTGAAGTTATGGGGGTAACGTTACTTGGAATTTATTTTCAAAACCACTAACCATCAGTTAAGCTTTCACTTAACTATGAGTTGTTGGTACTATGTCCTATGTCCTATGTCCTACTCGTATTTCACAAGATAACTAGCGAACCTAGCAGACGTTGCCTTCCCCACTATTAACGGGTTCAGCTAAAGCTTTCTCGTTATGGTCAAAAACTCTGTAGCCTATCTGTACCAAATCTGCGATTGCAACGTGCCATTTATCGGGTCCAATCTTGAATCTAATCTATACAGGGATCTACTCACAGTACAAAATATATATAAATACTAAAAAAAATCATACAGACGAATTGTTAACCTCCTGCTTTTTGAGGTCGGTTAAAAACAACTGGAACCCGATGGACATGGTGGATCGAATCGCGTATTGAAACGCTGGCGTCGTGGCGCAAATATTTTTTGCAAGTTTGACCGGACCACTATGAACTTTCTTAGAAGTAGAAAATTCACTTGGTGGACAACCAATATCTTCATAAAGCCCGGGTAAGTTTCGGAGATACACCCCTCCTTAATGCCAAAAATAGACTTTCTGTCTGTAAATGTATAGAATGATTGAACCGATAACGTTTAGTTGCCCATTATTCTAAATGCAAAGCGAATGTCCCACCGACCTTTCCAGCATTGATTTTATGAGGCAGCTATAAAGCGCTTACGTCAGCGCTTAACGCTCGAATAAAGCGCTAATCGTGTTTCGGCCCTAAAGTAATGTAATTAGTTGGAATTTAGAATTTCATTGCGGGCAATGAACTCGATGAAGGTATATAAGTTGTGCGTAGTATACCGCTTATGTCCAATGAATTCTGTAATTAACTTTGACCGCAACTTTGCTTGACAGAAGAAAAATTTGTATTTAGTAAAAAACCTTTCTGACCGACATGTTAAATGTACGTTTCGAACACGAATTTCAATTGGTTTACTTCTACAAAAAAAATCCGTTGAACGGAAATTTATCGATACGAGTTAACTGAGATTCGATTTGATTCTAGGAGATCCTGAGGACGTTACATGGATCGGTCCCTTCCCGTCTCCAGCCTTCACTAGATTTCCGAGCATCTTATACGAGCCCTAACTGTCTTATTCCAATGCTCCTAATCAATCCTATTGTACTTTAATTTTTCAAAGATTTTGGTATGAATTTGAATATTAAATTAATAAGTAAAATCTCTGTCGAGATTTTAGAAGGGTAAGGTAAAGGCTTATGTGTGGTATTACACCTACATATACTTCTACTTTATGATTAAAAAAGTGAAAATGTTTAAGTAAATTACTTTTTGAACTCCGTTGCTGAAACAAAAATAAAACATACGACTGCTACGAATCTTCTGAGGAAATACCACAAAATGTTCAAATAGCGAGGGAAAATTTATTAAAATGCACAGTTTATGTTAAATATTGTTAAACTGTTAAAATCACACAGCGAACTATGCTCTTTCAAGAATATCGGATATATTCTAGAGCAAGGAAGTTAGACGACATCCCAGACTATGTAAAGTAAGTTTATTGATTGGAAGTGCCCCTTTTGAAGTAATAGTCTATCGTCGCTTACCAAATTGAAATGTGCAGTTTGCTGGCTCACGGTTTTCGTCAAGAGTAACCGTGAGTTCACATAAAACATGTTGTTATAAACTTTTTCTCTATAAAAAAAAACAGAGATGATAGTATGTTTTATGTGAATGTTTTCACCGGTGTGAACTCGCGGTAAATTTGTTCACGTTCGTTTTGTAAGGATGGCAGCCTGTGGGTCCTTTTATGTGAATCAAACACACGCTGGCAGGAGTGGATATTTTTTAATGAAGCAGAATTTACATCACGGAGAAATACAAGGACAAGCGGATGGCTTGCTTGTTTGAATGCGTCTCTAAGTGCAGAGGGCAAACTCACTTTTATATCACATACGTTTTGCTTTTGCGCTTTAAATGATTCTAAAACTTAAAGCAGTAAGTGTGTCTCAATGACAATTTCGAATGTAAGCTTTATTGCAATAACATCTAATTTAATTGCAACACATAATTACAAGAGAATTAAGAGAACACAAAGAGAATTCAGATTTATCATAACATAAGCTTCTCGAAATAAGGTCACCTAAATTTGTTTTTACCTAAAATTGCAACACACAATGAGAATTAAAGATATTTCATAGCAGTGCGAGAAAAACGCATCGCTTCAACAAGTTCCCGCTCAAACTGCACACTAATTCGGTCATATAGTTACGTTAAGGTACGGCGGCCATCTTGATGAAATTTATTTGTACAATTCGATTTGTTGTCTATTGAATGTCTTTAATGTCATTGTTTAAATTTATTCACGAGTTAAAAATTATAAATATATAGCAATTTATTATATTAGTACTTAAATATTTTACAGGTAGGCTATTATATCTAACCAGATGACATTTTTTAGTTGATAGTTATTTTTTTTATAATAGAAGGTAGCAAACGAGCGAGCGGTTCACAAGATGTGGTGCCTATCGGCACCTCACTCATCAGACGAAACGCAGAAGCATACTTCTACTTCACGCCTGTGTTCTGTGAGGTCGTGGTATTTCACCGGTCGAGCCGGTCCATTCGTGCAACAGATGCTGTTGTTGTGGGCTCACCACTGTTACGTTGTTGTTCAATTAAATTAAGAAGCTATTATCTCTCTTATATAATAAAATTTTGGTTTGGTAATTGCGAAAATATATATTTGCTAACCGTTTGGTTTACTTAAAATAAAAGTAGTTAATTAAAAAGTATATAAAGATATATAGATATAACATATGCACGTTATAAGACCAAAACAATATTAGCCAGCGAGTGGCGAGAGCGCCTGTTTCAACTTATCTGAATGTGTCATCGTTCATGTCATGTTTGAGCGCCATATTGAAATGGAATAGATCCGAACTGTCTATTCTTTGTACCCTAGGTATGGCTTGGAATGCTTCCAGTTTTATTTTATTGACTTAAAGACTACAGCATAAAAAACGTGGGTATAAAGCTAGGTACATGATATTTAAAAAAACAACAAGATAAATTGCACTCCTTTGTAAATTAACTTCGATCGGCCGCACCGACAGCGGGCCGCAGCCCCCCTGGCGCCACACCTGCGCCCCTGACTTCCTGCCGTCACGCCCTCTCGCGGTCAACGCAAGGATTCCCCTACGATTTCCTTTCAATTGATACACGAAGTTGACACTATGACGTGTACAGTCTGTTATAGATGGTTAAGTCGCGCGACAAACGCGGCGCTGTGTAACGCCTGTGGATACCGTGAGACTGTGTGCGTGAAAAGTGGTTGAGTCACTGCCACAGATGGCAAAAATGGATATCGACAAACACACGCACATAGCGACGCGCGTCACTTTCAGTTGAACTATTTATACATCGATTACATTACAATCGATGTTCAGTGTCTTCAATAATCATTGTCAAATTTTTGCCAATTCATACACCTTGATAAATTATTACTGAACCTTCCTTATTGATCACTCTGTCTTTACGTAGGTAAATAAAACAGTATGAAAATCCGTTATGTTTTTTTTATTTTATTCCGTTCAGACAAACTCGAGGGGACTTTGTTTTATAATACGTGATATTAAAAATATAGGGACTGTACTTCGATCTAATCATGTAGCGACCCCTTGTTCATTCATACGATAATGTTTGCAAAGCGCGCGTGTGGAACGAATTATAGTTGGGTATTCATTTGTAATAATAACATCCACATAATTGTCAGGCATGTCGCGTGCCGTCCGTCTGACTTACCTCCATTACAATCAAACTGATGTGATTTGTATTCGTGGCATAGAAATGTCCACTGCTCATTTACATTTTGAGGTTACGTTTAGTTTGATTTACAATGTGATCTGTCTCTTTATGTTAATAACGTAAGGAAATTTCATTCTTTTCCGAAGTTATGGGCTTCGCTTCAGGTTTTATTTATGGCAAGGGAACGCAATGTTGCAAAAGTGAGGTACACTTATGGTTATCAGATTGGTGACATAATAATTTTTTTTTGTGACAGGCTTGCCACTGTTAGCCTGGAGGAGGCTTTTACAGATTCACCGGGTTTGAGGTGACAGAGCGCAGAGGGCGCTT
>DWTW01000149.1:0-19977 GCA_018246275.1 Papilio slateri
AAATCTCAGAGTAATCGATGTACATACATAAAAAAAAAGCAATCGAGTTGAGAACCTCCTCCTTTTTGAAGTCGGTTGAAAATGGCTAGAAATTACTTAGCTTTCCTACCTAGTAGTAGTAGTCCTAGTATACATACCGAAATACAAAAACATAATGTAGTAACTTACCTTATTCCCATAATTTATGGCTTATATTCAACTAATGCGTAATTAAAATAGGACCTGTTGCTCCGCGATAAAGAGAGACGTAATTTTATTACCTTGTGCAGTGGGCGCTTAAAACTTTAACTTTTTGGTCATATCTTTAAGGCTTAAAATTGCGAACCAATCAATGTTTGGCGAGATTGTTCTTTTCCCCTGTCAATACACAGACGCATTCGAGTGCGGTATAGATTATCTGCGAAACCATTGCTACGGCGAAACATCTGCGGAACGTTAGTACACTGCAGTTTTTTCGAAACGAAATTTCATTGTGTACGACGCTGTAGCATAAAGTAATTGCAGATGGATAATTTCAAATCAAATTGAAAAATATTTCTATAATAGCTGGTGCAGCGGCATGCATTGCAACGCCATTTAAAGTATAAACTAGCTGTGGGCCGAGCTTCGCTCTACGTTGGCTGTTGATTACTTCCTTGATTTAGAAGCATTGTATTATACGAGTTTCGTAAAACTTTTATAGATGTCGACGAACTCAAATTTAGATTTGAATTCAGTGACATCTGTAATCGTTATATATATCAAAATTTAAAATAAATGTCAATTAAACATTAAAATTATTATTAGTTTATCTGTCTCTTACAAATTGTTACTATAATATATTTTTTAGAATTAATTATAATAATAATTTGTTGTACTGCCTAATTGTTTATTTTATGTTGATCGCATTCTCGTGCTCGTGTCGTGCTTCGAGTTTCAAGCTGTCGTTCAGCACAACAGCAGTGTACAGACGTGTCTGGAATTATTTCTCTTTTGTCTTGTTTTGTTGCAAATTGCGCTGGTGAAATCACTTTCTTTAATAAACATACTATTCCGTTGAGTTGAGTGACAGCAATCTTTTGTACAATTTTATTCGTAAAAGTCCATATATGAATTTAAGAACCTATAAATAAAATCCAATGCAATGTATGTAGCATAGGTATATATACATTTCCGAGGCTTCCGAAAATATTAGGTCCATTAAACGTTTACAGGTCGCGCTTAAAAATTGTTACCCATTTTAGATGCTGAGAGCTATTTCCTTATATCACAAATTACTCTGAACTAAACTCACTTATTTCACTGGCCGTTTTTAAATCCGTTACCTTTAATCTAGTACCTATATTATAAATCGAATTGTACATCGAAAGGTTACCAATATTGGCGGATTATATTTGATAACTGTACAAAGAATATGTTGTATTAAGTGTACTTTTCGAGATTATTATTCATACGTATAAAATAAAATCTCAAATAAACAATAAAACGTTAAGTGAGCAGACAGACATAGCGGAGAGCGGAACCAAAAAAACATTGTTTCTGAGTAATGAACGCGTGAAGTGCGCGGTGCGCGACGTGGCCGACAGGTGGCGTTTCGCACGCGCTCACATTAATCCACATATTTTTCTAAGTCACATCGACAGTATCAAATAAACATAACATGTCGCGACGGCGGCCGTTTATAGCGCCAGGTAGGATAGTATAATTACATACATAGTATAATTACATCCAAAAACATTTTATGTGAAATTGGTTGCCACCCACAGACTCACGATGCCACAATTTTTTTACTGTTAAAAATTTATGAGATGTCTAGAAGAGCAAAGCCTCTAACTAATCTCCGATTTGTGCTAAGCTGTATAGCTTGGCCGCTTCATCTACGTGGAAGGAACGTGACGTAGGATTTAAGTCCATAAGGGAACCACCACCAATGAGCACAGTAAAATAATTATGGCCATAAGTCTTTGCAACCAATTTTACATGAAAAGTTTTTGTGGGATTTCATTTCAATTTTATTTAAATTTGTTAAAAAATGTTTATTTAAAATGAACCAGCTGTGCCACAGAGTTTCACCTACTTGTAAAAAATTAGTCATCATCGTCATCAGCCTTATCAGTCCATTGCTGGATATAGGCCTTCCATAGAATGCGGGATTCCTGCCGTAGGTCGCCGTGCGGAGGACGCACTAGTAACTTTCGTATTTTGGCATTGAGATATTTGCGAGGTAAGGAAGGAGCGTAATTTCCCAAATGCTGCCTTGCAAAAAGAATTAGGACAATTCGTAATAAATTTGCATACACAAATTGACAACACGTGCAGAAACCTAAGTACGCAGAAGGCAAGTGCCCGTTGTAGGGAGCCCTACTCCCTACACGGTACCGAATAGAAAGTATCGATACTGTACTCATGAATAGTATCGAAAAAAAAAGCGTTGTACTAGTAAAACCATGATCCATTTTTGAACCGAATAATCACTTGTGATGAGAAGTGGATTCAATATGTCAATCGCAAACGTTCAGCGCAGTGGTTAGACAAGGATGAACCACCAAAACATACTCCAAGGCGTAATATTCATCAAAAGAAGCTAATGCTGAGTGTTTGGTGGTCTAGCGCAGGTGTTGTTCATTAGGAATTCATGAAGCCAGGCTCATCGATCACAGCACAAATATACTGTAACCAACTAGACCAAATGATGCTAAAACTAAAGGAAAAACAACCTAGATTAATCAACAGATCGACTCCTATGTTATTGCAAGATAACGCCAGACCACACACTGCGCAAATCACCGTGGCTAAACTACAGGAATTGGAGTTGGAAACTCATCATCCACCATACTCACCTGATCTAGCTCCAACTGATTACCACTTCTATCGCAATTTAGACAACTTCTTGAAAGGAAAAAAATCGATTCCGATAATGCAGTAAAATTGGCCTTCCATGAATTTATAGACTCCCGTCCGCCAGGGTCTTATACTACCGGCCTGAGCAATCTGCCGCTTAAATGGCAAAAATGTGTAGACAATATGGGCGCATACCTTGATGAATAAAGTAATTACTTAAATTTATAAATTACAAGCACACTCTGTTTTTTTTTCAAAAATTTCATACTTGACGACCTGATAGGCATGTTTTAAAGGCAGCGTTTCTTTTCTCACGGTATATTTGTTCATGCTACTTTTAAAATTTTACGATCACTGTTAAACTTTTGTATTTTATTGTAACATTAAAACTGCGATAATTCAACAATGTAGGATCAGTGAAATTTCCAGGCTTACATGTTAAAAACCTGTCAAAAGTGAAGCCACTTAAAAGTTGCCAATTGGCGTCTTTAAATTCGTACCGCGGGAACGCTCAGCCGTTACAAAGTGACTCGGTTTGTAATTTAAAAAAAATGTTTGCAATGCATGCAAAAATATGTATAAAGCATTATATCATTATTAAAAGTCCTCTAATTCACTATAAATTATTAAATCTCCAATCGGGCAGCGATCAGTAGGGCGCGAGCGCCCAACGAGGCAGGATTTATGGCAGTTTTTTTTTGCATTCCGAATTTCGCGAACTTGTGTCCATAAGGACACAAGGAAGGATGATAACACATTATTACTACGGCCACAACGTTTTGATTCTTCTTTTATTTATTTCAAAAAGTAAATATTTAGTTTGTTTTTAAGTAAAGTAGTTTGTATATACCAATTTAATATTATTATTTATTTATTATTAAACTTTATTACTATAGTAAGAGACGACTTTTTGCCACGGTTTTACCACAAGTGCGTATTGCCAGAAATTATATACCCCAGAAACAATATTCTTTTAATTGACGTCAGTTATAAGTATTAATTTATAGTTTTGGTTACATTTCTTGCTTGATGATTTATAATATATCTACGTGACCATAATATTGTATTTGTATTTATCATATTTTTTGTTATACTTAATTATTAAAACGTATTGCTTCTCTACTGTATTTATGAATTTTAATTTTAAACTGTAAGGATAGACTTAAGCTAATAAAAATAAATAAAAAATACGCGTGTGTGTACTTATGTACGCACGTAAGAAGGTATATTTCTTTGGCATAACAGACCAAAAGTAACTAAAGATTTCATCCGGTACGCCAGAACTCTTTGTAAAAGGAATGATAAATTAGTAAAATAAATTATATAGTGCTTAGTAAAAAAGCATCAAGAAATATTTTTTTTTATATCTGTATACGGAATCAAGCGAGCTACCTAGCAAAAGTAGGATAAATCATTTTTCAAATAATAATGCAATTATATTAATTTATAATGTAAACAAATAAAAAGAATATATACCGACATTTAACCTCAAATCTATAAAAGTACTGAAAAAGGTTTTTTAAGATAAAAGTCACTTTAATCACGAATTTTTTCAATGGCCTATCATTCACCACCATATATAATTTAAAATCACATACACAGATGTATATTTATGAATATTTTTTTTTATTTTCGCTGAAAGAAACACGTCTCGTAGATTAGTTAAGATAGTCAAAAATAAAATATTTTTGCCATTAATTTTCAACCAAGGTATAATCGTATTATAGCGTCTCAAGATGGTTTAGTCCGTCGCAACACTCGTGCTACACTGCTCGCTTTGCTATGTGTGCCATTGCTATGCACACATAAGCGATGTCACAGATTTTTACCAAAACTCGAGTGTTAAAATTTTGTGAAATGACTCTTAATATTTCAACGGAATCCGCGAATAGTGAAATATTTTGCCGCCAATACAGGAATTGAGTCGCAATTTTTTCTCAGTCAGTTCAGTCTACCACTGTTTGACTAATTGAAGCAGTGGTTGAGCCCGCGACAACAATATCTATTGCACGAATGGGCCGGCACGACCGGTGAAATACCATGATCTTGCAGAAAACAGGCAGAAGTAGCAGTATTCTGCGTTTCGACTGTAGAGTGACGTGCGGAGGCCCAATTTTAGTCCTCTTCCCTATCCCATCTATCCTAATAAGGATAGGATGGAAAGGGGAAGAGGATTAGATGGGGAGGGAGAGTATGGATAGGAAAAAGAAATGTCCATTAAAGGACGGCAACGCATCTGTGACTCATTTGCTTGTTGTGGATGCCTATGGGTAGCGGTCTCATAATATCAGGTGACCCGCTTGCTCGTTTGCCACCTTCTTCCATAAAAAACATTCTTACCATTTTAATGTAAATTTCACTACGTGTTCAAAACATACACACTTCAGACGTTCTGTGTGCCTGCAGATAAAACGAGCTAATACGTCATTTGTAGTTCAAAAATTATCCTAACCTTACCCTAACTCAACTGACTAAAATGTCAAAATGAAGCTACTAAAAACTTATTTTAATAAATTATCAAAAGTTAAAAAAAATAATTAATTAATTATCAAAAGCATTCACAACTACTGTATTTGAATGAGAAATAAATGCATGCAAGTAAAATTACTCCTGCATGACACTGAATGATATGATGAGAAATAGCGTTGTAAGTAAAAAGTGAGGCTTAAAAGAATACGTTGTGACTTAAATTGAATAAGGTATGCTTCGATGGTTCAGGCATATTGAAAGGATGAATGAAAGAAGATAGGCAAGAGAAATTTATGTTGCGAAAGTGAGTGTTAGTAGAGGTCGCCCTAGGCGAATATATACCGACCAAATTGGTTATCACCAATCTGGTCGGTATATCGATCGTCGATAATTGTGATAAACAAAAATGTCATCATCTCCTTATAGTCTCTCCCTGTCTTTGCAGCTGAAATTGCAGCTGCACTCATCACTCCTCTTCGTATTTCAAATTTAGTCTCTTTGTAAAGTTGAGTAATGATGTTCTCTGTGAAATACTTCCTGCCCGGTATGTTATATTTTGGTTTAACTTTTCTCATCAAGTTCCTAAAACCAGTAACTTCAACAAATGACAACGGTTGATTATCAAGTGCAATCATCTCACCTATCGCAATATTGATGTCTCTTGATCTTGAGTCTTCACGTGTCTATTGTACAGCAAAATTATCTACAATATTTTGTTGGCTTTTCTGATATAAACTGACCTCTGATGACACTGAAGTTGACGGAGTAGGCACTGTTGTAGGTAGTTCAGTTTGGATTTGCAATTGGGAGGAATCGTCTGTGGTCGATCATTTGATCGCAGAACCTAACTGAGGTATCAGGGTTGGATGTCGGTATTTAATATGGTTATTCATACTTGTAGTAGTTGCTGTTTTACCCTGCCCACCACGAGAAATTATCATTTGGCATTGGTTACACTTGACGTTCCGGGAATCACTGTCTAATTGTTCTAAATAAATCAATACACGAGACTTCCTTTTTGACATGATTAAATTTTAATTGATCTCTTTTGTCAGGTATTTGTAATTAAGAGTTTTATAATGTAAGTTAGGTATATGGCAATAAATTAGTCGATACGCTGCCAGTGTTTGATTTACCAGCACAACACTTTAATAAACAATAACGGTATTACCTTTACACAAAAACACCTCTCGGACCCGTACTCAAGCAAAAATTAAGAAACAATGCTCGCCGGCGGCGGTTGAGCGCGAATCAGCTGTAAACGAAGCGTCCCGGAAATCTTAGGAACCGTAATCGGCTTCGCCGACTAGTCTGCCTTTTTTGCAACCGACCAACCGACTAGTCGGCCACAGTCATAGTCGTAACATCTCTAGTATTTTTATTCAGCTATGTGATTTTGTACAGTTGATACCATAATTACATGATGGTCACGACGTTCAGATCGTCTTTATGTCATTAAAAAGGACCTGTACTGCCTCTTTTACTGGTTGAAACAACTGATGTCTAATATTCAACAAAGATACAGAAAAATTGTATTTAGAAACACACGAAAGTAGTAATTAAAAAATTATGTGTGCTTTAGAATGTTCATTTCTGTCGATTTAATCTAGACTTCATGTGCAATACTATTAACAAATGTAATCCTTAACCATACCAGTCACTTTTGAATAAATGTAACCTAGACTAAACTATGACCTAGTGTTAAGCACTAATCAAGACTAGGAAGTGGTACGACACGGATTATAGAATCATACAAAGAAATAAAACCCCAAGGCTAAAGAAGACACGTTGCAATACAAGTAGAATCTTTTCAAAGCGCGCAAGCCTCATTAGTTTTCTAAGGCCGAAGCAGAAAAAAAATTGAGAGCTTACGTTATTTCTGACATTTCATAATTTGTCAGCAGATGTCGGACACAAGTTGTGAGCGTGGTACTGTTATTTCAATAAGTCCTTTGCATAAATTGAATAAATCTTAAATACTTAAAGAATAGTGCGAGGTATTAATCAATGATAAGGAATATCGACTGTGGCTTTATTGAATGAATTATTTAAAAATACAGTTAATTACAAATTATTTTAAAAAAATAATAACATTCGACATGTAATCTTTGATTGCAACGCATTCTAGCTTTCAACTTTGAATGTAGTAACTTAGAACGTAAGACCTCCGTTCTCTTTTTATTGAATAGTAGACTGTTTTGGAAGGTGATAATTATTGTGAAGGCAAAATCTTACAGCATTTTTTTTAAAACATATGGCACTCGAGGCGTATGTACAAAATTATTGAAATGAATTTAAAACGCTTTTTTTATTCAGAGCTGAACAATATGTTAGCATTAGATTTGAAAGGTGTTGTATTCATCGGTGGAATATATTTTGGGACGTATGTATAGTTGTGACATGACGGAAAGTAATCATTTTATATCTCTGTAAGCATCTGTATTGTGATTATGACTTTATTAAAAAAATCGACAAAATTACATTGTTCGTATCTTAATTCGTCGTCGTCATTTTAGCTAATATACATTCACCGCTGGACGTAGGCCTCCCCATTAATCGCCACGTCTCAGTACCGTAAGTCTTCGTTGGCAACACACACTGGTCGAAGACTTTCGTCTTGAGACACTGCGCTAGTTGTTGGGACGAGAAAATATGTTGGAGCTTCCCGAACGATTTTAACCTCCTTCTCAAAGTTGAAGCTACTAACTGGACTGCTCGCTCTGATCGTAATTTGAGTGGGTGAAACATGTATTTTCGAAATAACCTTCGTCTTGTCCTTGTTCAATTTAAGACCCACATGTTAGGAGGCTTAACAGTAACTTGACATAATTCAATATCTGTTCGTTACGTTCGACGTTCAATAGTTTATTGGTACACTTTTGCAAATATATTAGACTGCGTGCTAATATTAGCTGACATTTTATCACCGTATTGGTGACATACTAAAGAATGGCGGTATTAAGAGTGCCCATAGCCGACGAGCATATATAAATAAATGTACGAATGTAGAAGAAGCGATAGAGGCGTGCCACGACCGGGCCAAATGGTACTCCGTAATATCTGGCTAAACCTCTAGGTTAAGGTTGTGAGCGATTTTTCTATTCTTATTCTATTTTATTTTGTCATCAGTAATCGCTTCCGCTCAACGCTTTGTATCACACAACACTAATCGTAGATAACCTCATGCTGTTATTTTACACTCTACGCTTGGGAAACTACAGTCAGAATGTGTTCCGAATATTCTTGTGTGATTGTGCTTTCATAGTCTCAACTTCTACATGCTGCGGTATAAATTACAAATAACTTAAGTCGCTAGCTAGCTTTCTTTAAAACTGTAAATAATATTAACAAATAAAATATACCAATAAATAATATAATATGGCAATAAACAATATAATTAATTGGTCTGTGTCAATGACCACGGCGCAATTAAAACGGAATAAACAAATCCTGATTTACACGGTTGCAACTATATGCACGTGCTGGATTTTTAAGTCGACGAATTGAATTTAAATCGATATATGAGTAAATTATCATCATGGATTTCGATGTATCGGAATCAAATATCAGTATTAGATGCATTCTCATTTAGACAATTTATTGATGAGTACATCAGACATGTGTGTACACTAGACTGGATTGGATGTAATTATTTTCTTTAATACCTTGTAGAATGTTACAGGAGCTCCTCTTGATAGGAGTTGGATGTCAATTTTGTCTATGTAATTATTGACGATATTTAACTATTGAATCATTGATAAAGAAATGAACAACAAATGGCCCCATTTAGTTTTTGTGTGGAAACTGACGGCACTCTTAAACGCTGGCGGCGGTTCTTGATGATTTAGAAACTTAAAGGTCAAAATAATTTGGTGAAGCAGAATATTTGAAAGTATTATAATATTCTGTTTGTATTGGCGCTTCAATTAGCTTAGCAATCTGCAAACTAGGTAAGTTACGCAGCTCAATGTCTTTAGATTTTTAGCTTCACAAAACAATACGATATTAAACCTTTCGATTTATTAAATTGATTAGAAAGTACTTAGTCGTTTATTTAAACATTATGTGGCAAGTAGAAAACTCATCACCATGTTTTCAGACCAAACGGTAAATGATCAACTTGGGAATGATCCTATTTGATAATTTTGACTTCACAGATTACCGGCGAGTATTAGTTATATTATCTTTAGAAAAATATACACTTTGTCAGAATACTTGTGGATATATTTAGAATGCGTAATTAAAGCCTCATAATTGTTCCAAAGACCTTTCTACAACGGATTAACGTTAACTTTCGTTAATTTCCAGTTAATCGTGAAAGTGTCATTAAATTACAATTTGTAATCCCGACACATGTAGCATGGCCGCGTCGTCGTCGTTCGACTGTGAACTTCACGGTGATTTATTTAAGAAGCTGGCGGCGTCCTACTGAAATGAGTATAAAAGAAAAAATACATCCCCTAAAACTATTTCATGCAATTCAAACGCTATCAGAGCTGAAGAATGGTAATTCTAAATGTGTTGTTATTTAATAATAATAAGATCCAGAGATAGTAAACGCATTTGAATATGTATTTAAACTTATGTGTAGTTTGCATATAATTTTAGGATAAATGCATAATCTAAGACGAAAATTAGCCCACATCATGGCACATTAGCAGCAGAAGATATCGGGCAGCTGCGATAGCTATAGTAAAACGATTAAAACATTTGATGCACTTCCTCTTCGAAACTTCCGAAGCCTCACATTCTTTGCATGTTGAGTCAGCGGCAAGTTTTGTATTCAGGCAGTATACAGAGCAGAGCGCATTGCACTAGCCGACAGGATATTGGCAGCCTTCCCAAAACGTTTCAACGGGGCGTTACAGTTACGACCTCGGGTAAAGCAAAAGGAACAACTAATGTCGAGTACCAATTCACTTGGTTTATTGATTGTTCTCAAATCGAAATTTCTGTATGAGTTCTGAAATAAATTGTAAAGGCTTTAGAAAATACATCATATTATGTTGTAGTCCTCTCCCTTTCACAAATGAATTTATATTCATCCCGAAAGTATGATTGGAATAGATGGTTTACTAGTAAATATTATCAGTTTGCCGATGGGTATACCAGTAAGTTATAAATCACACAACGAGTCAACATACGGCGGGACAGTCGGTCTACTGAAAAATAATAATCGAGATGTAGAGAAGTTTAGTTTGTGGATTGTACGATAGAGTAATAACATGACACGCAAATGTAAAGCATATGTATATAAAATGTGCTTGCAGTAAATATGTTTAAAGTTCAAAATTAGAACTGTACACTGTGTAACTTTATTTTACATTATTCTTTTTCTAAAAATTTATTGAAATCTAAATCTATCTCTCCATCACGATAACAAGGATGGATTTGTTTGTTCATTAAAATCCCTAATTATTTACCAGTTTGTATATCATTGAAAAAAAATCGTACGTATTACAAAAGATATTTCCTGTTTATAAGAGAACTACTAAACTACCGTATACGTTACTCTTATTTGATTAAAAATAATCTCGACGCATGTTTTAGTAAAAATATTGACAAACTGTGTATCAATAAATTTACCAACCCTTTAACCTTTCCAAATAAGCTTAATCTAGTGCTAGGTTCACGACAACAGGCGGACGGAGGACGAATTCGAATATACTACCTTGAGTTTCGCAGGCTGTACATGGCTGGGTGTATCGGTGCTTTCGTTAAAATATATTGTATCAATAGTATAAACTCGCCTGTCTGTTGTGATATAACTCGGGGTTCCTGAAGCGATAGGACCGAGCCGGGGGTCACGGGTTGTAATACGAAGATAAATCTGTATTTACGGTGCAATAGTGACGTAACTCTATGCGCCGACTGTATCACTTACGTTGCATTAAATTTAGAAAGGGATGTGAGCGAAGTATTGTTATATTATAAACATTAAGAAATATCAAGTATTTCGGCACAAATTCGCGCGCAATGTAAGCTTACACTAAAAGTTTATCTTCTTAATTAAATATCTACAAGCAGTTTGTTTTTAATAAACAAGGTATTGAAAGGCAACAAAACAGTTAGCGTGCTTAGTGGCACCGCGGCTGTCGACGCTGGTTCCCTGCGAGGCTCACGGCGCTAACAATCCGACATAACTTCACATCAAACATCGTACAAACGCATACACGATTGATATCCATTTATATACACTGACCGATACATCCCTTACCCAATCATCATAATGTAGTATCATTTTATACCGGATCGAGAGGTAATCGCCTTGGTGAGAATGCTCCCGAAAATATTGTCGAGGATATCAAGGATATTTATAGAAGCTGTTCGAGTCCCCGACAGTCAGTTTGCTCACTTATCAATGGCATTATAAATAAATGACTTGAAATGATGATAAATAAACATCCAGAGCTCAGGAGGCTTTAGGTAAAGAGGAAATATATAGGTTATAAACGAGTTAGTTAATAAGGAGGATCGACTTTAGCCTGTGCCGGTTACTGTCTTTACTTCTGACTTTGGAAACTTGGTCCACGTTGACACAAGCGAGTCAGCAACTTCTCCTATACTCGACTATTTCATTACTCACACTAAAACCTTTCCGTGTTTTGAAATTGAAACTATTTCATTCACCTATGTTTACAAGATGTTCCTCGAATTATCTAGAAATTATTCGAAAAACAATTTCGAAGCATTGTAAAAAGAGTTTTCCCGGACGTTGTTTCAAAACGGACGGCGTTTTTTTCCATTGCGATTATGACATTTGAAACCAGCAAAATATTTGCTTATTGAGCCTACGATCGCGTGCAGCGGCCGGCGTGTGGTCATACAACCTTCGACCTCTAATCGATGGTCGAAACCGAAAATAAGAGTTGCCGTGACGACGCCCTCTAATTAGATAATTTCCTATGCGATAGCAGCATCTCCCTTGCTTGCACAACCAAGTCTATCCTTTCTCCGCCCCACCGCGCCGCGGCCGCTATATAGACATACGCTCCACTCGCAGCCACATCACACTAGTTCGCTAAGAACCCCCGTGACACATCGCAAGCAACATGAAAACCTTCGTAGCGGTAAGTGTCCGCAGTGTGACGTGTGCCAAGTGACAAGTGGTGTGCCATTCCCAAATCCTCGAGTGCATCGCGTGACTATACGTGGCTAGTGAATAGATCAGTAAAAGTATTAAAAAATTATATCGAAAAAGGATTGCATGCACTAGAGTGATTTTCGAACGGATACAGCACTAGTTGTGATAAAAATATATAAATTTAATGAATCGTTTTTTACACGACCCGTCGCATTTAATTTGATTTAAAACAGCTTATATTAAACTTATCTGCTTTATATTATATGTGAGCGTATTTTATGTTATCAATATAAGTAAAATAACTACCATACTATGACAAAGCGCATTACCTGTGCCCCAGTAACTCAGAGATTGACTAGTTCGCCTAAAATCTAAAGATCCAGATCGAATCTCAGACGGCGTGTACCAATGCATTTTTCTAGTTATCAAGAAAATATCGGTGACTTCACTAGCAAGGTGTAAGGTTTATCAAAATTGTATTCGATTAATATTGAGCCAGATTCAGACTACTTAATTCTCTTGATATTTATTATGATGATCGCTTATGATCACCCCCTTACAGTTTGTGAAAAATCATGTTTTGACATTAATATCTCTCGTAATAATAATCTTATTTCAAAAGTAAGGACATCACTGGTGATTATTTTTTTATTTGTTGTTGTGTTTTAAGTTTAAGAACAAAATACAAAACCTCGCGAATCGCAGGACTCGTTGTATTTTCTTTTTGTTTTTTTTTTAAAGGAGAGAGCAATGTCTCCACTAATGTGGCAATCTATATTCGTACCAGACGAACACCAAACTTCAAACTTAATCTCATGATTTTGCTTGATTGTGATCGATTTGAACCAAAAGTATACTTGTACATTTTTCTTTGAAACACATACAAGCATACTTTTGGTATAATATGTTTAGTTACAGAACTAACAATAGAGAGATTATTAATTTATAACCATTGAGAAAATCTTTTGGATTAAGGAAGCTCTCGGGACCTTCTTAACGTGACAGAGTTGAAAATAACTTAAGACGTGTATCACCCGAGATCATATGGGTTGTCTTGATTATATAGAAAATGTATTGCTGTTCATCCCTTTTCTCGTACGTAATTTTTAGAAAAAGTCAGTAATGTTTTCTATGCCGAATGACTGAGCGATCTGGAGTTCCATAGTTTTTAAATGGTAAAAAGATCTCGTAATATATTTTCAGGTTGGTTTTGCTCAATTTACATATTTAATTTTATTAATTTTTTCTTCATTGCCTTTTTCATATATTTTTTCAAAGATATGAAATTTGAAGTCACATACCATTTTCGATCACGACGTAATTAATATGATAGTGTCTTCATTGTGAAAGTATACTGAAATCCGATGTAAGTTAAATGTATTGTACTTATGAATTAGTTATCGGAGCTTGCATTAACTTGGATTACATAATTGTTAGTTTTCCCTTCGCTCCGTTGTGAAATATCAAAGGCTGACTGCGGCGCGCGGGTCAGAGGTCTAACTGCTACCATCGCACGCAATATGGCGCGGAGATTGTACAGAACGAAACCATCACACGATCACACTTCTCGAGATTCGGTCATATAATAGTACTAGTTGCCCCATATCGATTTATTTAGCACGCTCAATGTTATACTTTTAGTGATTTGTTTTTACATCGTTCGTTCACTATACGAGCTCACATAAAACTTTTCCCCCAAATCTGCAAACTACACTAAGCTCTTTTTAAAAGTAGTATGACAATTATTTTTGTTTCTTACGTATAGTCATAGTCTTGCACAGTATAATAATATAACAGTTTATTTCTGTCTACTCCGTGTACCACCAGGAATATTTTAAATTTCAACGTTTTAAAGTATAAAAAATGATTTATTACTTAGTACTTACATACACATTAGGGCAATCAATTAAAATGTGCGAGTAAGTACTTTAAAGTCGAGACAAGAATTTTCTAGATCAGCCATAACCTAAATAGCTTATAGGCTACCTAATAGGCTACTCATCGATGCGGTCTCATCAAACGATACCAACTATATATTCACCTTCGATTGGATGTTGTAATCGACTTTATTGATTCCAATCGATTCTAAGCGACCCGTGCGCTGAATCGATAATTTACCGATTCCGAATAAAATAAATGATGATGCAACTCACAGACATAGACAGAGTATGATTTATATTTGGCAGCTTAAAGTTAATTGTGTTACTCTGTGGTTTTTTTTACACTAAAGTACTTTAACTTGTCTAGTCTTTGATGAACAAATAATTAAAATATATTAAGTGTCATTTTCTTAATTATTACAATTGTTTTCTAAATAACACATCAGTAACATTTATTTGTTAATAAATAAATAAACCATAGAGTAATGGACGTGTCAGTTGCAAACCATAAATTTAAAATTCAGCACACCGCATAGCCCGCCACGGCTACCGTCCGCAAACAGTGCGGCCGTAAAACTTTTTGTACCCGCATATTGACTGACTCGGGTAACCATGTGTTTCACATTACTTACACATTATATTTTTAAATATAATAAATATCGAATGTTTACTTCTCCTTTCTACTTTATTAAAAAGTATACCAACATATCTTTCAACACAATAACATTTAAATAGATAAGTTCTAATATAAAAACCAAAAATGGTCTTATCTAAAAGTAATAAAATATATCTTAGCAGCTAGTCTTGTTAAATTTTGCAGTTTGTTAACAAAAAAAACCTATAAACCTAATCCTGGACGAATACAATATCTGGTCACCCCAAATAAAAGCCTATAAAAATTCATTCTGTTCGAAATATAGAAAATATGTTGAACTCTTCAATTTTATTTAACTTTCGCTTGATTAAAATTTTGATATAATTAATTCGGATTGCTTCAATTTGAATTACTAATTTTTGTATTAAATACATTATGTTTATGTAAACGAGATACTCGTTGAATAAAAGTATGCAACAAGATTTCCGCCATTGTAGCGGAAGACATTTTGTGACGTAACAAGTCCGTCGTCGCTTTGGATTCATAGAAGTCTTTCTTTTTTAATCAAAATATTATGATGATTTATAACATTTCTAAATCTAGATATAATTACACTTTTGGAATTGAATCATATTTCATTCATAGCAAAAGAACAAAAAAATGGTCTCTCTGTAGTGTACACTCTTACTAGAATAAAAGAGGTACTTAATGATAAAATGTTTGTCCGGTTTGCGCTAACAATAAGCTTGTTGATTATTTACAATGACTGATTCGATGTCTAAATGTCAAAATTTATTTCAACCAATCTTTAATAGATGCTGTCAACGGAACGTCAATAAAGCTCGAGTTTGCCCGCGCTACAATTCTGGCGGGAAACGTTCAGCGCGCCATCTGTTGCATAAGATCGCATTAACTTCCTCCCTGACCTCTGACAAGGCACTTTCACATTACACTAATTTAAAATTAATGTAGTTTGATTCATTTACAATTTATAGCAACGAATCGTGTTGTATATTCTGACAATCATATCGTTACAACAAATTGCTATTCATTATGTCTTATTGTTAATTCCACTTTTACCTTTCGAATTTAAATCGTAATGTCTTTAAAGACCTAATGCTACATAAATCATATAAAAGAGGAATACTTTCTAATGCCCAGATCTCCAGTCACTGTATGCACCTTTGTCACTTATAGCACTACTACGCTATTAGATCTTTATAAAGAGAACATTTTACTATTTATTCAAATAAATTTATACAAATGTGTGTGTGCAAAGTGCAATGATAACTTATTGTAAACATTTACTTAGGATCTCACAGACAGTTGTTGCCAAGCTATCTTGTCTTGTTCTTAAAATATAAATTTGACTCTGAGAATCTTTCTTATTAGGACTTTAGAAGACGAAGAAACATGAATAAATATAAACGATAACCATATCTATGCTTACTTGTTATTTAACTAATTGAAGTGACATCCGTTACGAAGTCTATCAAATAATAGTCAAATAATTTCACCACGTTGCCAACAGCGAAAAGAAAGTGAGGATCGTTGATAAATTTTTAGAAAACCAGAACTTGACGTTATCACTTGACCTCATACACGACGCTAGGCCACAGCACATTTCACTTCCCAATTAACTTGAGTGCTGTCAAATCACCAGCCGTAGAATTTTATCAACGTGACGTTTAAAACTAACAACATTTGTGCTCAAAAATTTAACATGCTTGACTTGATCACCGACTTATTTCCTTATATAATTTTGTACATTCGTGGTATTGATCATAAATAAAAGATAAGTGTATAAAACTTAATTTGAAATTAAATCAAAGAATAGAAATTACCTTTAACTGTTTTGGTATGTTTCTTCCTCTTAGTTAAAAATTAGACATGGAAAGTCTATTCTCTCATAGCTTTCGAGTGTCTTCTTAATATTGGTAAAAGTGCCATTAAATACATGGTCATTTGTTAATCGTTTACAATACGACATCTTACTTAGAAACCACGTGATGTAACGGTAGCGCTGAATAGCGTGTTTGAATATATTTTAGATTAGAACACATCGTTCGACAGATGTAAAAAAAGAATAGAAAGCGCTTTAATTAATCGCCGGGTCTACATTTCACACGGGCATTATTGTCCACCTGACTCTTTCAAAAAGTACGATGAGAACGATTGTCGTTCACGTAACGCATGCATTAGAATATTGTCAATTGTCATTTATTACATCATGCACGATTTCTGTTTAACCGGTAAAACGGAAATGGTAAAATATTGGGACACGTTGGAAAGTTAACAAATATATGTGAATTTCAGTGATTACGTCATCATAAAAACATTGTTATTTAAGTAATGGATGTATAGTCTTCTTTTTCAAGTCAAAAAGTTTTTAAGAAATCAACTTTACATTTTATTCCACCCAGCGTTAAATCCTTAGCCTTTATTCTGATCGATCTGCTTATTTAAGTTCAAACTTTTAAGTTCGCAAATACTAAATGCATATTGTGTCCTGCAGTGCATAGCCCTGGCGTTGGTCGCGTGCGCCCGCGCTGAGCCCCCGTCCGGCTACAGCTACAACCGGCCGTCCGGCGGCCACGGTGGCGGCGGCTTCAGTGGCGGTCTGAGCGGCGGCGGCCCCCTGCAGCCCGTGCCCGCCGGCTACCAGACCTCGGAGGGCCAGCACGTCGACGCCCAACTGTTGGAACAAGTGCGCCAAATCCTCCTTAAAGAGGAAGCGTCTTCCGGCTCCGGCTTCGGCGGCGGCCACGGCAGCCACGGTGGCATCTCCTCCTCGTACGGAGCTCCCTCCTCGTCCTACGGAGTGCCGTCGTCCTCTTACGGCGTGCCCGGCTACAGCAGCCGCGTCGTTGACATTAACCTCGAGGGCGTCCGCCAGGCCATCCAGGTCGCGCAGTACGAGCAGTCCGGAGGATCCGGAGGCTCCGGAGGCTACCCCTCTTCATCCTACGGCACCCCCTCGGGCAGCTACGGCGCCCCCTACTAAACGAACGGAACGTACACCGCGTTCGTCATTCGGGCACAACGCCATCTCTCGTCCGAATAATTAAACGTTTACCGATAGATCGACGCCCACGTACAATGTAGGTGGCGGCGATCGGGCCGCTAACACCTCGGCCAACGCTTGCGACTGTGCGCGCTCACGGGTTTGCGGCCGGCGGTGAGCCAGTCGCCAGGGCTCGACCCATGAGAAGTGTCTCACCGCCGGTCTTGACTCTTTGTTTTGTATAAAGTTTATCGTTAATGTTAGTTTAATTTATTTTTAAGTTTTTTTTACAAAAAAACAATAAATACATTTCGACACCGTACACGTTTGTTTCACTTCACATCGTCAGTACGCTAAGCACCACAGCATTCTCTTGCAAAAGGTCACAATGTAACCTTATCAGAGAATGTATTTTATGAGACCCTTCTCTGATTCGATTGCTTCGACAGCTTGCTAAATCCATTCCTTCAGTTTTACTTCTTTGGCAAGTAGAAAACAATTCACACTATATGTTATACATTTCAACCATTTGCATATTAATGTCTTATTGTACACAGTTAAACAACGTTAATGATCATCCTTTTGACATTATTTAATCTATTTATTTCTTAAAATTTTATTACGAACTTTAATTTAAAATTTACAAAATAAAGTATTGAAGACCTTATCTTAGCCAGTCCTCATCTTATATTCTCTACAGATCGACTAGTGAGGAAAAAAGCCACAGGATTATATTTCAAATATACACTTAAAAACATACATTTTCAAAATAAGTAGCTAACTTAAACACATAAATAAAAATTCTTCTCGTTAAGGTTACTTACCTTATAAGTTTTCATTTCAACCCATCGCTATATAGGTTCTGCAATAGGTTTCAGGCACTCAAGGCAACCAAAGTATGGTATGCCTCGGCTCAAAAGCCACAGGCCCTCTTGATTAGCACGGAAGACGTGCTGATAACAACTTTATAAATTAAAATATTGCGAATATAAGGCATACTCAGTCAGGTTCTGTAGGTTTGTCTGCTCGCATCTCTGGACTGGAGCTCCCACATGCCAGCTTCTTCCATTAGACCGCCTACCGAACCAAATCGTCACCGACCGAGCTCTTACAAATCTTGACTGGCTTGACCCATTTGGCCTTGCGAAGGGATGTTCCCTTTAATTTTTTTACCGCCTCTTCAATGGGGAGTGTTTTGAAGAATTGTTTGGAATATTTTTGTTGTTTTCTACCGCTGAGATTCGTCATCGCACGACACGACAGAGCTCCAAATTCCATCCACACCACCTTGATGGTTGGCATACCACTACCGCGCGGTATTCGCATAACTTTCAGCCTCGTACAACCGCCTTCAGGAATTATCTATCTCCAGCGGTATTTACAAACTGATACGACTTAGGGACCTATGAGCGATTGACTGTTAATAGAAATTTCACGCGCCCTCAATTTTATTTTTGATTCTGATCAATGCTCAATCTAGATTGCTGAGGAGAGTGGTGTAATAATTGTTACCTAGGAGCTACCTAATTTTTTAGTTTTTAGTACATTATCTAATTCATTATTATCTTTCTTTTTAATAAAATCGTTTGTTTCTATTTTTAAGTTTTTAGTTTTTATTTCGTTACTGTGTACTCTATTCTACTCGTTAAGCCATCATTTGACACGCATATTGAGGGGTTGTGAAAAAATATGTCATCCGTCATTTTGTCGCGACGGACATCTGGAATTTATACTGAGTATATTAATATTATATTGTCATCAGAACAAAAGGTGTGTACCAAATATCGCAGACAAAAGGTGTGTTTCTGGGGGTTTCTAAGGGGGTAAAACTTTAATCACTAAATTTGGCCCAAATATACCACAAACAGGTTAAGCTAAACAAAACCGTTTAAAATGTTTTCCCGTTCGTCTAGGAGCCGATTATTCTGTCAAATATTTGGTTCACAAAAATCAAAATCAAAATTGACCCAAAGAGACCCAATGTTATGAACGCCATGAAAATCAGAGATGATCTTTGAATGAGAAGAAAAGTAACTCGTTAAAACTAGCAATCAGCAATCACAACGAAACAACTTTCATATTTTTTGAAAAACTTGAAGCTGGTGTGGCTCTACATATATATAAC
>DWTW01000150.1:0-19962 GCA_018246275.1 Papilio slateri
TTACTTTTGTTTTTTCGTTTTGGGTTTTTTTACGAAAAAAAAAAAATTGTTTATTTTTGTTTCCCCTTTTCCGCAAAACCTCCCCCCCCCCCCCTGTCAGATTTAGAGTCTAATGAGTTCGCTGAAAAACGGGTACCGATTGCTATCACTGTCAACCTGTTTTAAAGATGTGACGAGAGACACCAATATTTTTTAAAGAATATTAGAGAACCATTATATTGGCATCCTAGGTTTTTTTTATCAACGTATTTAGTAATGAACGGGCGATGGCAGCCAATAAAATGTTCTACGGTAAACACAGTCAGATCTTAAGAATTATACTTTATAAGCTTAAGCTTATATTAATTATGTTATTTATAATAATAGCAGTTTGGTAAACGTCTGTTGGCCTTTTAGTTATTTAAAATATGAAGTATTTTGTTCATTGGCCAGTGCAGGCAGTAATATTCTTTGATATCATCGTATTTACTGCACATGTGTAGTTTACCAGTTATTCAGTTATATACATAGGGTTATACTATTTGGGGAAAATATGGGCATAGAAGAATAAGATACACTTATCAATAACTAGGCGTCTGATTTCGTAATATTTAATAACAATGTTTATGCCCCTCTCCTTTAGGATTAAAGGTGTAATAGATTTACAATTAAAAATATGTTATTCGAAATATATTAAATTTATTTGAAAAGTGAGAAATATCCAATTTGGTTTTAAAACATTTATAATTTTTAAGCAGCCATAGCGAGATGGCGCGATAAGAACGTGGCTGTTGATGGCGACGCGAGGCTGATTCATCGTGCAAGCAAACCTATGACACATGCAGACCATTTTTAATTTTGTCTTAATTTAAAAGTGTATTTTATGTTAACATAATTGAATAAACTTGAAAACAAGGATTTTGTTATGGAATTAGGTGCAAGCGGGTCACCTGATGTTAAGTGATCGCTACCCATGGGCATCCGCAACAAGCAAATGAGTTGCGTTGCCTACCTTTAAATAACGAAGGGGATAGACTGGAAAAGGATATTTCCTTCTCCCATTCAT
Source organism: Papilio slateri (assembly GCA_018246275.1). Taxonomy (NCBI): domain Eukaryota; kingdom Metazoa; phylum Arthropoda; class Insecta; order Lepidoptera; family Papilionidae; genus Papilio; species Papilio slateri. The sequence continues at coordinate 1,046 of DWTW01000150.1, forward strand.
ACCCTCCCCGTCCAATCCTCTTCCCCTTCCCATTCTATCCTTATTAGGAAAGAATGGGAAAGGAAAGAGGACTGAAATTGGGCCTCCGGCACCTCACTCATCAGACGAAACGCAGAAGCGTACTTCTACTTCACGCCTGTCTTCTGTGAGATCGTGGTATTTCACCGGTCGAGCCGGCCGGATGTTGTTGCGGACTCTACCAAATATCGCAATAAAAAGTAATAAATAACTAAATCTATTATACATTTGTAATAAAAAGCTCTATATTTTGATTTTAAATATTTAAATATCGAAAGAGTTTTAACCTACTCTCGAGAGAATCTTCCTAACAGGAAGCTTACCAACGTAAAATAACACCATAGTTAAACGTTTTTACCTTAGTTTTCGAAATGTATCGGATTAGACAAAGCATCTGCTTATTTTATTTTCTGTACAAAATATAATCTTTCAAAGCGTGCATTGCATTAAGAACAATCGTATGCTCTTTAGCTACAAAATGCTTGAACTGTTAGGTGACCAGTATTTCCGTTTGCATCAATATCCAATTTAATTCTAATAGAATTTTCATTACACCTACAAAATGGCGCGCACCTAACGCCATTTTGTTGTACAGAAAAAACAGAGATGTAATTGGATTTTATAACAGCTTAACGGAATGGATTGCTTGTTTAATCGGAAAATTTCAATTTCATCGTGTTAATAGATGAAAATTTCGTACAGTGTTCGCGGCGTACGTAACAATTAAAGTGGGCAGCGGCAGGATAGTGCGTGCAGTGGAGTGCGTGCGATAGTGATCTGGCGGCCCCTTCCTTGCCCCCTTCCCCTCTCGTGCACCTCCAAAACAACATTTGAGTATTCGTGAGCGGGAGGGTTTTTTGCGCGAAGCCCAAGGGTGGCGGAGCGCAATCGCCCGCCAACGCACAAAAAATACTATTAAATAACTCAACAGAACCGCGGGGCGGATTGTGCGTGATCGCGATCCGAATTAGTGCTGCCAACAATGTCGTTCATACTCGTATTTATACACACTGACTTGCTGCGTAATGGGGAGGTGTTGAGGAACGAATATAGTGCCTATAGCTAAATTAGTTATTAATTATGCACGCATTTGCTCCAAGCTCCACATATTTGCTTTTGTTTACACAGGAATTATGTAGGTTAAATAATAATACTAAAGTACGTAGATAGGCGCTCTATACTCGTAGACTGAGATATCAATGTGCTGACTCAAGCGGCGATAAAGTCAGACTGGCGCTTTTGGCAGTCCATGAACCTAAACATCTTTGGCTCTTCGTAATTTCAAACAAACTTTTTTCATTTATTAAAAACCAAGACGTAATTGTACGACGTACGACGATATTGTACAGTAAAAATTCAGACTAATTTTTTGAAGGGTTAATTTACACTGTATAGCTGCCACGAAACAAAATTTAAAATAAATGAAAACACGGAATGACAATTAAAAAATAAATAAAAGTGAAACATTTAAGAAATAACACAGAGAAGGACAAGACTGAATGATTTTAATAATAATTTTAAGATATTGTATTGACTTGCATATGTATTTTAATATGTTGTATGTACGATAGCTATGTATATGACTACCTAAGCCAATTATATAATTAAATTAAATGATGAAAGGTTTTCGGTGAGTTCAGTCCGACCCTGTGTCAACCTGCTTTGTCAGACGCTAAAAAAACCAACGTAAAAACTCGCGACTAACACATACTACATACGAGCAGCGAGATTTCCCGCCAACACGTCTGCGATTTACTTTCTAAATCGGTTAATGTTTTTTCTGGACTTGGTCCAATAAGAATACGTACATTTACAGTAAATATTAACCGGGTTCTTGAGAGTTAAGAATTAAATATTACCCGTTAATGATTGCCCCGACTCTTTAAAAACATCACAATTTAATATAAAGAAACTTCGATTTTTTTTACCCAAAAGAGGTCGACATATTTATTTAATTTTTATGCTACATTTCCAAATATTTTTCATTTAGATATACTCTGTGGCTAAACGTCTGATATTTTAGATTATTATTACCTAGTAAAACGCTCACTTTTGCTTTTAATTTAAAGTTTAGTTAAAGGGTTTTTGTTCAATTCGGAGGTGTAATTCCTATCGTATTTTTACCACTACTTCTAGCGTTTTTATCTCCTACCTCAATTGGATAATACATGAGAGCTTACATTTACCTGCAATCAGGAATAGTACAAAAATATCAATTGGATAAGCCATTAAAGTCGATAACTGTTCAGTGCCCAGACCTACCCGAAGGTGAAACCGATAACTGGGCTCTGTAACACAAACACACTCACATCTTAATGCCTATATTTAGTTACAAATCTCAGTTATAGTAACCATTAACAATAAACAAATTGCATCACAGCGCCGCTGTACAAACCTCGTAAAACAGAACCGATGTTGGATTTAAAAAGCTAACTTCCTACGCCACGTGCAGTACATTAAATATATTTAATAATCATAGCCAAAACAGACGCATGTGTGAAGTTTTAAGAACCCTTTGTGCGATCAAGGATATTCATAGAATTGATTTTTAAATTTGGAAATCTGCACATTGAAAAACAAGTTTTTTAGAAGTTGGTATTACTCGTAGAACAGCCTAGATAAAATTGAAATAAAGTAAGATGGTCGGCGCGAAAAAGCGTTTATTTCAGTAAACAGTCTAAAAAGGTAAGGGTAGATTTTATAGTATTAAACTGGAACACGCCCTCCGGGATTCGTAGGATGACACAATGACTACGATGTCGTGATTTACTATATATAGTCATTAGTATGTAGTTTTATATAATGTAAATAGATATTTGGCAGTATATAGGAATATTATAAACCAAAATTCATATTCAAAAACAAACACATGTTCCGGCCACTTCTCGTGCAAAATTAAAGAAATGTCATTAATTTTCGTGTTGTCATTAATTTTCGTGTTGTCATAGTTAATGACTGAGACCCAAAACACATGTGAGGTATTCGATATTCTTTCAACAAGTAGGGAAACAAGCCGTGTTAAATGTAATGGCAGTTAGTTCATAAATCACTCAATTATACGTTTACTCAAGACAAAAAAAAATATCGCAAATCCTACCTAATTGGTAAAATATCATTAGTCAATGTCGATTATCCGAGACCATTACCGTTTAACGTACAGTTATGTGTCCTTTACTCAGTGTATTGAATTATACATTTTAAGCATTTGAAACAGAAGGGCAAGATACACATAGACTATTTACTAAACTTTAATGATTTATTTAGTTCTAGAGTTATAGTGATACAGGTGAGCAGGTTTAGACTTAATATACTTCTAGTACCTAACCGATTTCAAAAACAAATATTTAGGTAACGTCGTCTAGTTTAATACTATAACTGATAATCAATGTGTTGTGATTCATTATCAAAGCTATTGCTATCTATTCTTGAGAAAATATGTGTATACACCACAATATATATTATAGTACATATTGTGTTGTATTTTTATACATATATCTGTCCCGGCAAACTTCGTTCCGCCTTAGAATTAATTTATGTATTTTCCCTTTGAAGCCTCTTGACATATATTTCGACTATATATTTATATGACTATATATTTCGTTATGTGGTATTATTCTGAATGTATAATTATATGCTTTATGTAGTTCCTGACAATTGATCAGGGATAACGTCGCATACAAAAAAGTATGAGAGAAGCATTTTATTGATTGATTTTTTTTAGTGATTTTTTATATCTTTATGGGCCATTCCGCTATTCGGAGCGGAGACAAATATCGTGACATTCATGACATCGTGGCCGGCATTACGCGCGGTATTGGCGCAATACCGCGCTTTTGCATATATAATTTAGTACCCGTCAATGTCATTACGTCGTCGTGACAGGCAAAGTGGCGCGAACCGATACGCTTCCAAGGAAATTGAATATCTAAATTATGTACTTCTTACCTTGTTGTAGATACACGTAATTATATACAACCTTATACTACATACTCTGTGGCATTTAAAACATCCGATGATTTTGTTGAAAAGTTACGACAGAACGTATAAAACATGTAGTGTAGTATTTATATGAGATTTATTGGCTGCAAATTCGAATATATAAACTATTTTTAAAAGATTAATTTTTAAAAGATTACTTATACTTAAAATTACGTGTACCATATAAATGCTTCTCCAAGTACGCTGTGTGATGTGATTGATTTCACATTCTAAAATTGCGTCGGAGGGATAAATCAAATAAGAAAAACCAAAATATGCAGACATTAAACGATGTAAAGGCGTTATAATTATCACTATTCGTGGTTTTCCAGGAACAAGTTTTTTGGACAAAATACCTAAAAGACTTAAGGACAAGACAGGACAAATTTCGATAATATAGTAATCTAAATATTCGTGAAGTTATTATTTTAGTATCCTCTGAGACTTTTTGCTAATGTTGTGATGAAAATTGAATCGTAGCACAACTCTAAAGACTATCAACAATGAAAATGGAAGAATGAATTGTAGATTTGATACCTTGAGCAATTCTATTCTATTGCTATAGCGTTGTTTATTTTCCAACGAGAGCAGGCAAATGTGCAACGCAGCAATGGTAGAACCCGCAGCAACAAAATCTGCTCACGAATGGGCCGGCTCGACTGGTGAAATACCACGACCTCCAGAAGACAGGCGTGAAGTAGAAGTATTCTGCGTTTCGTCTAATGAGTTAGGTGCTGTAGGTCCATTGAGGAAACGAAGAGAAGAAGATTTGACGGGGGAGGGGATGGATAGGAAAAGAAAATATCCTTTCTTCTGTTTATTCATTCTTCTCCTTCATCAAAGCTAGGCAACCCATCTGCAATCCATGCTTGCTTGTTGCAGATGCCTATGGGTAGCGATCACTTGATATCAGAACCGCTTGCCCGTTTGCCACCAATTTTTTTTTATTATTTATTAAAGGATTCTTATTGGATTTGCTCCTAGATTCTTAGATCGTAGTCTAATATAGTATTGTAAGTGCTGCATCATCATTTCGTTATACAGTAACAATTAATGGATACTTTCGCAGTGGTAAATTGACTGAAGGAATACGTTTGTGTTATAACAAGTTTATTGAAGAAAGAAGGAATTTAGTAAAATGTAGTAATTTCGTCTTGTTCATAATCGTTGTTATATTTTCCTTCATCGATTCCTTATAATCCGAATACAGGCCTTGACATTTATTGATCGCTAGAGTTCAATTTACTATTCAAATTTCCCTTCGAAAATTATATGAAGTTCGTAAAAGAAAAAAATATTATTCAAATATTAATTTAGTATTCTTGACAGCAGTAATGAAACAACAGACGTGTCGAAAGATGCGGTCTACAAAAATTTTCAGTCTATAATCTCAACCTACCCGGAGCCCCTACCCCCAGTAAAATGTGTTTTTTATTCGGTACGAATTCTGCACTTAACTTTGTCGAATTATTTATGTTATAACTAGGTCTTAAGTAACGCTGTTGAATTTTCTAGTTATAACTTGAGATTTTTGGCATAAACCCTGGACTGATATTGTCGTGTAGCGGAAATTTATCAAAAAAAGATTTCCATCTTTTATGTGTGGTTAGTTTTACTTTCTTAAAAATAATAAATTTTATTGGAATTGCTTTGCATAAACATCTTGTGACCTTTCGCGTGTCCGAGCGTCGGATCGCGCGAAAATATCGATTATCTGCTATCTTATCGCTATCGCTGGCGTGTCGCGCTGTGAAATAGGAACAGAGCGCACGCATCCAACCCGACAACCTCGAGCCAAGAGGGCTGAGGCGCATGCGTCGGCATTATCAGTGCATTGGGTGGCACTGGCTCCGCCTACCGCGAATAATTTGCAAGCGAAAATGATATACAGTCTCTTATTGCTAACTCTTTTAGTGTTCGAAGCTCGCCACATAAACGACCTCATTTTTATACAGTGTTAAAGAGAATAATCATTTAACCTTTGGGTTGGTAATCCAAAATCAGGAAGTATTTGGTGGACCAACGTGACACGCATTTAGCATTACTTTTGATCGAGCAATTGGTTTTATACGTCCAGGGCGCGGTCATCAATCGCGTATTGTAATTAAAATGTTCTTACGTTTGTTTGACCCAATACGAATATGGCATAGAAATATCAATCGTCTTCCGTTGTTTACAGAGTGTATGTGTATGAGTCTATCTGCTGCTGTTAGAATAAAGTTAAGAATATAGAATTTATTTAATTTTGTAAACTTTCTTAGCTGTATGATAGAGTAGAAAATGAATTAGATTTTCAATTCTTTGTATTTAATCGTAATTTTTGATTGTATATTTAACTGTGTGTTTGAATACGTTCTATAGAATAAGTATACTCTTGTTCGGTACTAATCCAGTAACACAATAATGTTATTTTTCTAATACTACTTTTTTTAAGACTACCACTGCAAGGTGGCAAGGCGGCAAGGCAAGAACTATTTATTGCCTGGTCTTTACACCACGACGCATGCCTGGCTTGCTGGTGATTGTGAGATGGAAAAATTATATTGAAAAACGGAAACGGGTGATGCGGCGTTATTTTTAAAAAGGGTTATGAGGAAAACATAGCACAGTTTTCCTTACTAGAAGTAACTGTAGTCCTCATACGTGACCACTTCAAACATAAATCCATATTCCGGTGTATCCAGTACTAGAGTACTGGATATAACGTATTTCTGTAAATTATCGCCACGTTTATACGCACATGAACAACATTTGTAAATTGCACGAATCTTTAATAGAGCTAAAATAAATTTTACTGAAATGACTTGTAATCCTTGATTTACTTTGGTAAGAATTATACGATTTCGTTAACAATGCTTTTGGTTATTTTAAGTAAATAAATATTATAGTTTTTGTTAGTAAATAAATATGTATGTATTTATGATTCGAGAGGAATAAGAAAATTATAGAAATCCATTAAATTCTATCGCAACGTTTTGTTCTTAAGCGAATGCCGCTCGACTTTTACTGCTTCGTTAATTGTTTTTGCGGTGACAGATTAAAAAGTGCGCATTTAAATAAAGTTTATATATATTCGTGAAAGCAGTTATTTGAACTAGTTTGCGGCACATTCCACCTGCTATATAATCCGCGCTCTTTCGCAACTTAACCTATCGGTATCTATGTCACGGCGCCAGAGTGCGACGGGCTGACGAGGCTCCGCCGTGCGGGAGGGAGCGCGGGAGGGCCGACTCGAGAGAACGGAGGGGCAACGCCGTACGTACGACGTTATCTGTTCGCGAATATTCTTGCGCAACGTACACCAGGAAAAATAGGTATCCATTTAACATTAACAAAACATTTAGCGTTGCAACACACGTATGGACGATGTTGTTTTATGACATTATCTTTGAATCTCGAGCGCTCGTCTGTTGATATAGTTTACTTTTAGTTTTAGGTCCGCAAATTGATCATGCGACGGTGATCGATTTGTTGCGAATTTGATAGGTGCACTGTACACGGTTCGCGCGATCTTTGTCAAGAGGTTTGAGCGGCGGACTACGCTGAGTCCAACAAACTTTCTAACTGATTATCATAATGCAGAATTTATTCAGTATGGAAACTATAGTTTTGTTAAATAACAAGTTCCGTTTATAATATAGTTAAGGATTTTAAGATTATACAATAATAGTAGCCATATTTTCCCGTTGTTGGGTATATGCCGAGGATGTACTGTTTTTTTTGGCCAATTTGGCGGATTTTACATATCTTTGGGCAATGAAAGAAAATTAAAATGAAAATCTTTATTTCCGATAAAAGCACTGCAAATAAAATTAACTTATAAATAATATATAAGTACAAAGGTTCAGTTAAGTACAATCGACCGGTACCTTTGATATGTATAAATATAATATATGTTTGGTCATCTCGCCAGGCCAGCCCGTATCGAGGACACACGTTTATTTATCCGAGACGAATATACATTGCAGCAGGCATTGACTACATGTTGTAGGTATTACTACCTACTACCTAAATAATATATTTTGATTAACCTAAAAATCTTTGATTAAGATATAATTATTATTATGTATAATGATAAATGAGGTATAACTTAGTAAGAAAATAAAACTTAAAAGAATTCTAATAAGAGAAATTTAAGTTGATAAGTTATATTGTTCATATTTAAACTTAGCGTAATATATTACGCTACTCTTGTCAGAGGTCCTACAGGCTGGCATTTGGTGTCATATGTCGAGATAAAAAAGTCGCATTTGGTGTCCTATGTCGAGCTAAAGCCTTATTGTATTTTATAAATGAATAATCGTGATAAATTATCTGCAGTCGCGATTGTTTTCGCATGCATGAACATCGCAAACTAGCATGTAGTGATCTGGTTTATTATGAACATGATTTTAATGCATCTAATATATGATTCGCAGCGAAGTTAAATTCATTGATGCCATAATAATGACTATATCGTTCTAGGCTTTTGTATTTCCATTGGTATATGCTATACTTTTATGGCGTCTGTAGCTTTTAGTTAATTTAAGATGGAAACTGTTTCTTGTCGGTTGACTTGGTGCAGAATCGATACTGGTCGTAATCGGGTTATTCGCGCTCGTTATCGATATGCCGTTAATCTGTGAAGTGAAGTGGGCATCGCGATGGCGGACGCTCCGAGCAGCGAGTAAACATGTTACGAAAGCGCGCGGAACAGAAGGCAGTGGATTCGCGCTCCATTACCGCTAGGGTTGCCAGCACCAATAATCCATACACCTTCTGTTAAGTTTACAAATATTAAACGACGTAAACTTGTAAAAGGAAATATAAAGCACTTTTGTGTCTTTCTAAAATTAGATGGGAAAGCAGAAGCTTTAAATAGAATTTAGAAATTACCGTTTTTTTACAACAAACCTATTTTCCGAATATACGTAGCCTCTATATAACCAAAGATTGGGGCAAATTAAGCTCAGTGAAAACCGGATAGCGGTGGATATCTGTCTTTACATGTTGGTACGGCTAAAAAGGTTAAGAGTTTATTTCTTTTTAATTTTAAATACCCACATGTTTTTGTTTTCGTATTAGTAATTGTTAAACATAATTTTATCTGATTATCGGATTTGCCGGAAATAACTAGCAACTTTTCGTTATACAACGCAAAGTTGGCAACAACGCAAAAGTAGCTAGTTATTTCGTTTCGCTTTAAATTATCGAGTTTTTCAATTCCACTAACCTTCAAAATGTTGGTGTGTCAAAGTTGGCAGCCCTAACACATCGGGCGCGCCGTCAATATGGCGGCCGCACGTCCACAGAGTCAATGGCCTCCAATGGGCTTGCGCAACTCCACGCGCGAATCTCAACACCAAAACAAAGTCTTGGCTTTGCTCGTGTGCCGTTTGTGCATTCACACATTGACGTTTGGCCTGCGTGCTGACGAGCTTTCAGTATGTGTGACTAACGTGCATCTGTGTGTGTGAAGGGCTTCTACTAGTCGACCTGACTTATTAATTTTAAATTAAAAAGTTGCCACGAGCTATGTATCTGCGTGTTATCGAAGGATTTTATATATGTATATGTACTCAAATGAAATGTCAACCTCAATTGATATTAATACAAAATTATATTTTGTATTTAATTGAATAATAATCGCCTATATAAATATTCAAACAATCTTGAATAGGTACCTATATCTAGCCAAGCGGGTAGAAAATTTCTCACTCTCTCTTCAGCCAACATTAGTCCACTGGTGGACGTAGGCCTCCGCCATTGATCGCCACCAAGATCAATCCCCCCGCTCTCATTCAGTGAACACAGATAAGTGGACTAGAAAATCTAGTCTAGTTCTTATCCTGTTAATTTTGGAGCCATAATAATCACAGTTAAAAAATAATCAACCAGATAAAAACATATTACCAGTTGGCAACTTAGCTCTTACTGTCAAACCTTTTTTAATGTTAAAAAAAGCTTTATATTCGTAAACACTTCGATGTTTACAGGTCGTTTCGGATTTAAATAGTAACGAACGTTAATAAGGGCTATAACCTAAATAGGTCAGAACAATATGGCGACAATCAGCGCTCGTATCGCAATAAACAAGTCAAACGGGCTCCCGTTAAGAATGGCACTGTTGATATTCATCTAACGTTGTTTCGGCCCAGAATGCGCGCCTGCCCACTATGTGGCTTGGCGGTTTTCTATAATACATACAATCTGCTACGAATGTGTATATTACATACTTTAATGTAAACTCTAGCATTGAACATCCGGAGTACATCTCTAGATCTTCCGATCTTTTTTAACAGGAGATACAAACAAACGAAGTTATATAATGGTATGTAAGTGATTTCTTCATGCATAAATTAAAAAAATATATATTATCACTGAATTTGATTTCTATAGTGTTTCAATTAAATTGTTTACAATCCCGACATTTCACCATTATTGTATTCATGGCCACAGGGAGCTAAGATGCCTGACATACTGGTGTCATAGTTGTTACACTGAGTTACCAAAACCAAGCAAAGTGAGGTCAGTTCCTTTACGTTTTGAGTTTTATTAATTGGATACCAATCTTGGTATCTTATCATCAAGATACAGTCGTTACTGAAGTCTCATTACCTACATGTATCACGACACAATTACATTATGAAGTGGTTTGAAAGTGGATAAGGACTACCAACTTTGTCTACCCTACTTTGGTTACATTAGGTTACATTTATAAACGATCGAACAATCTACCTATATCTGTAAACATTATAAAGAAATGTAAAGTGAGTGAGGAAGCTTTCATGTATTTGTTTGGGGTTTGTACGACGGCCGTTGCTACAGCAACTACCCGCTAATATTTTTACCCAAAACGGTGAAAAGTTAGGGGAAAATATTCTATTCTTAGTGTCATTCATGATGAATATTTTCTATGAATAATAATCTTCTAATGTATATTCGTAAGTTATTGTCGAATCAAAAGATGCGCAAAAAGAGATCACCAACAAAACCTGTAACTTTGTAATAGTTTATTTTTAACTTTTTGGTTATTACATGTAAAAAATAATTAACTAAAATTAGCAAAGCAAAATATAATTATAAGTTTTTTTACATATGTTTTGTTACAATGTTAATAAGCTAACAATATTTACCGGACGCGCAAGCATTAAGCCATGTCTAACAATATTTACCAGACGCGCAAGCATTAAGCCATGTCTAACAATATTTTCTAGTTTTTAGTGAACATTGAAAAACTGTTTACCGAAATTATTTTCGTATTTAGGTCACATTGGCAATATTTAAATTTTTGTTAGAGACCTTCGCAGTAATAATGGTATCTAAACACAATTCTCTAACCTGTACGGCTATAAATTTCGTGTTTTATCACATTTATATTATACATTGTACATTATTCTATGTTTTAATAGAGTTTTCTGGACCACATCGTAAAATAATTAAAATTGTTTTACATAGGTACTGGTAACATATATTATCGACCTTTATTCAAAATAATAATAGGTGTTCGTTTTTTCAAACCGGAAAATCATAAGTACAAAGAGAATGATTGACCTTATTCCGTGACATTGTGTATCCATTATTAAATCTCCGCACAATTTTTTTAATGCTTCTAGAACAGATCAACATATTCTGTATATTTTGCATCTAAATATAACGCTGTTCGTTGGTAAGTCCATCAATAGAGTGGCTGGAGTTACTTTGTTTGCAAATATCCTTTGTAGTCTGAATAATAGGGAAAGAAAAAATTGAACGGTCTCTTAGCAATTGAGGAATGAAACTTTTGGGATTTTTATATGAGCACAACACTTGACCATAACAAATAAATCAAACGATGAACATACGCAATTATTGTAAAAGATTAGATATTATTGTTTTTAAAAAAACTTATGAGGAGGACTCGTGAAGTTTATTTCCGTACAAACGTCATCGGCTTCGAACGTTCCAAACTAGTTGTGCATGCGAATCGGAAGTGTTCGGCAGAGGTCGCGGCGGGCGCGCGACACGTGTAAGCCTTGCGCAATTCAGCCTTGCGCTCGCGAATACCGACCGACACCGACAGGATGGCTGGCTAACGTTCGTGCTTTGAAAGGAAAACACAACGAATGATGCTGATTACAGTTATTAAAACTATTAAACAATGAGAAATATTTATGTAAATAATGATGTTCACAAATATAATTAAAATTATTTAAATAAGCTATATTATTTAAATGATTTAAAAGGTGTATTTCAAGCTTGCATTGGTTTTTCGTTTTTTTTTTACAATCACAATAAGGAACATAGCAAATGGTTTTAATTTGCATACATTATCAAGTGTCAGATGACCTTAGGTAGTCTCATCCTTATGTTGGTTGGTTGGTTGATATATCCCTAAGGTTGGTGAAAATCAGGTTGGTATTTTTCTATTTCCATTTAGCTCTGACGTGCTTTAATTCGCTTATTTTCTAAATTAAGCTACAAAAATAAAAACGTAAATGGGACTACAAAAGATCATATGAAGTTGTTAAGAATTTAATTTAAAAATTTAATCCAAATATGTGGTTCTCGGTTAAAGAGAAACGACAAGTAAAACCAATTAACCAGATTCCTTCAAATGGAGGTTATAGATTCTAGATCGATAAACCTAAGTAAAAATGGATTTTACCAGACAGGTGATTTTTGTAAGACTGTGCAAAAGTAAAATGAAAATAGGATAAATAAATGCTAGAAAAAATTGATACTCGTAGCATATTATGTAATAAAAGTTAAAAATATCATTAAATGTTACTTACTAAACAAAATATTTAAGGTGAGTGACGTGCTAAGTGGCGTCAGTGGCGAATCAAAGGGCCTCGCCTGCGTCTGCGGAAGGTCGCTGAGACCTTCTCGATTACCTACAACGTTAGCATTGACAGCAAGTCTTATGCAAATTCAACGCTCGCCTCCAAAGTACGCATCTACCCGCGACGTGGCAGGTGCCTTCAGCCGTCCAATGCTATAGTTTATAACACTAAATATGAATGAAAATTATCGAGTATGGTCCTCTATAGGACATGAAATAGAGTTAGCAAATATGGTCATAGGTACGACACGATGGCATAAACTGTTATGGAAGAAGTATTTAGGGAAGCTTATTGTTTAATAACTTTTATATATATACATTAGAATTTTTAAAATGCAGACAATTTTTTTATAATATTTTATTTTATTTTTGTCTAATCTGAATCACTTTATGATTCTCCTTTTACCTAAACTGACTGTATAACATCAAAGTGATTTTGGGAGAAAAACCAGTGTACCAGAAAAGTGATAAAATTTAAAATCACATGAAAAAGCAGCATATATTTTTTTTACTAAATCGGGAAGGTAGAGATGGTTACGATAGTTTAGACCAAACATGTGGGACTTTTTAGACGGAGGAGTGACAGGATGGATGTTAACACTTGCCTTAAAAGAAAATTAATCTTATAGAATTTTTATTTCATGGAAAGGACTAATGTTTGTCCTTAACACATTACACAAACATTTGATGAAGTACTGAAGGTCCGTACCTTCAATAAGTATCAGTTTAACACATCGTTTCCTAGCACCTTGATGAACGCATTGAGAGTGTGCCACTTTCAAGGTGTGTGTTCACAACGTGAGATACGAGATTTTCCTCTAATTCGTAACTAAATATAATCAAACATAAGGACAGCAACATAAAGTATATCTAAAATTGTTTCAAGGCCATAATTGTTCTGGCTAACGCTAAATCTACTAACGGTAGAATCATCGGGGAAGGATCGTTATATTGATTACACCGTGAAATGTAAAATATTTATATAGAATTATTTGCGATATTCATAAAAGCTATGATAAAAATTTGTATTATGGTATATTATAACACTAATGGAGTCATCGAAACATCAAACAGTTTGTTTGTTTGAACCAGCTCGTCGCGAAATACGCTTCGTATTGAGACAACATAATAATTATAATAAATATAAGCAGTGGAGTGGACGACCATCGGCTGAAACGAATGGATATCTCACATGTCTTAATCTTACTGTGAAAGAGATACAAGTTGTTGCCAACATTTCAGCTATTTATAGTATTGCAACTGTCATAATAGGGTTTGGTATCGCCATACACAGGTTGGGCGATAAGATTTTCTCCTCTAGGAATCATGAAAACTGCATGGATCAACAAGGTATTTTAGTACATAAAACTCCTGTATTCGTGAACGTGATTGGTGTTGTGCTATTTTCGTAAGTAGGGTCTATAGCCATAAGTGTTGTTTCAAATGATCATATGATCAATTTTTAGCATAGAAACGAGAGCAAATGAGCAGTGTAGGCGCCGGCACAAGTCGGACGGTTCAAGGCGAGAGCCCTGCGCGGCTCGCGAAGGGCCGCGCCAGCGTCACGCGCCGCCATTGACCCACTTACACACACGCGCGCGGCTGGCGTGTGCGCACCACCACGTATGCTCGCCGATGAAAGTCCTACGCGACACCCGCCGTCATGTATACACACTATATGTACTATACTGTTGATCCAAATATTTTTTAAGGATGAATGTGGCAAACGAGTAAGCGGTACACATGAAAGGTGATCGTCGCTACCCATAAATTGCAACGATCAGATGAGTTACAGATACGCTGCCAACCTCTTCGTACGGTACAAGAGGGATTTAGATAGGAAAATTAAGAGTCAGAACAGATAAGAAGAGCATTTGGCCGCCCGCAACTTACTCGTAGGACGTAACGCAGAAGTATGCTCCTGCGTTACGTCCTACGCATACCTCTACGCCGTTTAGTTTTGGGACGCGGTAATTAATTCCCTGGTGCAGCCGGCTCATTCACGCAACCTACTCTGTAGTTTAAGAGCATATCAGGACATCCAGTGCATGTTAAGCCACACGGTCATACTTTTTATTACCATGTAGATTTGTAGATTCTGGGCTCTACACATAACTAAACCTGTAGGTAGAGTTATTTGTTATAATAGTGGCACAGCCAAGAGCAATTAGAGTTGCATATTTTTATCTTGGGAGAGGTCCTATGGTTATTATGCGCAACACAAATCGGAGATCAGTTAGGGTGGGTTCTACTAAAGGCAACCAATTTTACATGAAATGTTTTTGGTTGGATGTATTTTTAGTACATATGGAAACGACTGAGATGTGCGTCTAGTACTATATAATATATAGAAGAAGTAAGCGATTAAGTCAGAGTAAAACAGAAACCTGTTATATCTATTTATCCCTTTGAGTCACGGGCATGAGCCTATAAACGTTAATATTACTCTGAAAATTAGCTTGATCTAGATCGCCTTAATGCACACGTGAATTAATTAATAAGGCTCCTTTATCCGACGTAATTTATACATATGTTCCAGAGTAATGCTGAAATAAGTACATGCGTATCATGAACGCGCAGTGACTTTCGTGCGCGAGTGTGTTACATTTCAGCGGACCTCGATCGCTACAGTTGTTTGTGGCGCGCATCTCAAGGCGACGCTGCGCCGCCGCAAATAATTCTGCTATTGTGAAACCGACGCGTCTTATCACCCGCCCAAAACCTTGGCTGGATCACACGAATTACGGTCAAGTTGACGATTTCACGATTATATTTTCAAATGATAATAAAATTTCCGTGGCTGTGTCGCTAATATTCATATAGCGTCAAGGGTAACTAACGTCTCTGTTTCGGTTTTGTAGGCATTCTCGTATGGCATCGTAAATATTTATTGGAAAAGACATTGAAAACTTGAAAAATGAATAATGAGCGGTAATTTAAATTCTATTTAAAGCCCAGCATTGCAACATCTCGGCGAAATATTTCGAAAAAATGTCTGTAATAAAGTAAGTTTTTGAGACTGTCAGTGTATTTTCTTCTTTTTTTTTAAACATGTTTGAGGTAGAATATAAAGAAACGTAGCACAGAGGACAAAGTGTGTCTAATTTTATAAGTACTGATAGCGAGCTGAATCCCGTTAGTCTTAAGCTTTTTGGAGTTCAATGCATATTAAATAATGCTTCAACCACGTATATGATTTAAAGATTGATTCTGTAACAAGTATAGAGACATATCGCATATTACTTTTCTTATTTTATACTTTTAAATTTTTTACTAAAATAGAAATTTTAATTTTTCTTAATTTACATTGGAATACGTTTCCGCTTTCCCCAACCGCCACCACGACGCGAGTCGCGATCGGCAAAGTTGCTGCGCGCTGACTATACATTTTATATATGTCACCGACCGTTTGTCGTTTATTAGTGCAGTAGCATGAGTGACAGTCGAAGCCGAGGTCTCCGAGGTCCCCTCTCGGGGGCCCTTGAGTCCAGTCACTCCATGGAGCGTCCGCCCAAGCGACCTAAGAGCTCAGCGGCCTCCCAATCCGGTAATGATATTAAAGTAACGGCCCAAGCCGAGGCTCCCGAGGGAGTCCTCGAGCTTAGTTACTCTTAAAGAGGCTTAGGCTAAGCGCCCTCTGCGTTCTGCCACCTCAAGCCCGGTGCATCTGTAAAAACTGCTCCAGGCCAACAGTGACAAGTCAGGCACAAAAAAAAAGTGAACTTCGTCAGTTTTAATCGGATTTGGCATACTATAAACTGTCCGCAAATCAGTCTGTTTCGTCCTTGAATGAGGTACTGCAGGCCCTGTACTTAGCAACACATTTTTAACTATTTCGATTGTTGTGGATAATGGATAACTGTCGTCACTTAACATCAAATAGTCTAATTTAAAATAATAATCCTTGCAAGATTCTTGTTAGAATTTTAAAAATATATCGGGATACATTTTCTCGAATGCACATAAAACGTATCTTACATTTCGTGTCGGTGGTATCGTACGTTTCTTGTTGTTAATAACGATAAATAATACGAAAACACTTAGTATCACGCTGAAAACACTTTTCCAAATAAAAATTCTAAATAGCATCACGTGCACGCTTGTTTTCTTGATAAATAAGATCGTCCTTCCACGTCCCTTGATACTGTGTTGTGGACTAAGGTTTCCACACTATTAATCGATTGCAGATGTATTTATTACATTATTTGGACATACTTAAACAGCCCAAGGCCTGCCTGCAGCGATGTGCCATGTCTACGAGCCAACGATCTGGTAAATATTGTATAGAGTGATCGAATAATGATATGAATATTTCTTTTACGACCGTCTGCCGAATGATCGATGCGACTTTTTCTAATTAGAAATTGATTTTGATTAGTTACATGGAAACAGATGCGTTATTCATTGCCGAGAGAAGAGTAGCCGAAGCACTATCTCTCAAGAGGCACGCTGATGATGAATGCGGCGGCGGCGTCAATGCACTCCGCAGCATGCTAGGTCAGTTCCCTGTGACTCAGCCACTAATGCACCGTTACCTACACAACGCATCGTGATCTCGACTTTTATTATCCCATCAAAGTTAAAACAACAAAAATGTAAGTTACAATACATCGCTGCTCATGTTTGAATGTCTCAACACTGATTCTATACTAGAGCAGCGATGCACAATCTCTATTGAGATGTCATAGCTTTTAAATTGATATAGAAGTAAGCGATTTCAAAAGAAATGACTCGTGGTTGCGTCTCGACGGAACAATTATCATTACCCAGTGCTCCAGTGACTTTACAAAAATACATATCTATTGCTTTCATTTGTACTTTCGATTTCGGTGATTGTTATGAATTCGTATCAATTGGAAATTGATAACGGGCTTGTTCCCTTCTTACCCTAACGCTTTGTCTTCAATTAAACTTCTTATTACGTAGGTTCATAAGCCGCTTTTGTTTGTTTTTTTTGGTTATATGGCAGTAATTAGGAATTTTATTTCGATATCCATTATTTTCATATATAAAAGATATACATTTGAACGACTTGGCAGTGTTTATGGACTGAACTGGATATGACTCTAAATACCTTTATTTCTTTGTACCTATAATGAGTCTTGTACAGTCGAGATTCTCAGCAATAACGATCGTTTTAACGTTTTTAGTTTATAAGGGTAAACTAAAAACGTTTAAACGATAATAAGGATTATCTCTTCAGCATAGTCCACGGCTATTCTTTAATACGATGCACTTGTATATCAGCTGTCTACAGTCTAAAAGATACACTCAAATCTTAAGCGACGTGCTTAGCCACTTAACTAACCCTGTTATTTGATTGGGAAACATTGAATTAAGATAAGTCAAGATCGATAACGAAAGTCATATACATATGGTCACTGTTTAATTAACCATATATTTAAGTTCACAATAGCATACTGATTTGAATACGATGTTGATTAAGTAACTGAAGCCATGGCCATCTGCCTGTTAGCGTCCTCCGAGCCCTCCGAAGGGCGGGATCAACCCTTACCGGCCACCCTCGGACATACGTTTTTTATCACGTGACAAACAAACTGCATTAACGAAAACTATCAGGCCCGGAAACACTTCACCGCACATATCAGATTTGTTCAATATTTAAGCGTTTCCTCATTTAATGTTTGTTTAAACTGTTTGACTACATTTATTTAATTTTTAATCTATATTGAAGTGGCAATATGAAAATCACAATGTTTGATGGACCGATGCTAGTTAGGGAGAAAGGCTCTCGAACAGTAATTGTGTCATTGTTTATAGTTTGTTAAAAATAACTTATTTAGAATGACAGCTTTCAAACTAAGAGGTCTAGTGCTGCAAAAATTGCTAATTAAAACGATGTCGAGCTATAAAGTCATTATTTTTAAATATGTAAATATTAATAAAAATAATTTTACTATCTTAATTAAAACTTAGAATCGCTGAAGCCAAAGGAAATGACATCCGGTTATCGATACGTCTCTAAGATTTCTGCACTGTGACCTAACCTTGGAAGGACTTCGTAGATAATAAAAGTTATTTTTATGACTATGAATAAGTACGAATTGTTTTAGCCTTAAAGAAGATTCTGTATTGCACGTATATTTCTGTGTTAATC
>DWTW01000151.1:0-19954 GCA_018246275.1 Papilio slateri
CCCTAACACATAATTAATGAGAAGAAACCTTTAAAAGTGTTTTAACTTGCTATACATTGTGTTTTGGTTTTTAGACATGTTTAAGTAAAAACTTAGCCGAGGGGCACGTCTCCGAAGTGAACATATGTTCTAGCAAATCAAAAAATAGTTTTGTAATCACAGAATTATCCATTTAACAGCCATGTAAAGGAATGTTATCACTTTTAACACACCTTTATTAATCATATATTTTTAAGAAAGTTATCCTGTTATTCAATCCAATAAAGAATTGCCTGAAGCCTATTACCTAAAGTTATAGAATTGAAACATTTGAAAACAATTATTTTTATAGTAGAAACATGAGATTGATATTTAGGAAGTGCTATATACCTAAAACTTATATTGAAAGAAATCCACAAACCGAGACGAAATCGTGATTCCCGGGGTCGTTGCTTTGCTAGTGAAATGCGGATTTACCCTGGGAGAATCCGGTTTACGATCCGCATGTCTTGCCCCCACCCCCTCCCCACGGTCACCCGACCGTGGGGGAGGGTGGGGAGTGACCAGACCTAAACACATCTACGCATATATCTTCCTACCAAATCTTACACATTATATGTAAAAAAATCTTTGATATTATAGGTAAACAAATCTTAAACTAGTAATGAGGTTAATGTGCATCTAATGATTGTATTAAATTAACTAATTACACAACAAGAACAGAATAATTTGTGTGTTTTAAGGAAGATGTACTGTTTTCTTGAAATACCCTAAACTGTATTGATCTATAAAAACCGCTTGAGACAGTTGTGTCTGGCAAAATGCGAACCATGACGAAGTTATGTATAAAAACATGAAGATCTGTCCGAACTATGTTGAACGGTAGGGAAATCGCTCAGTTATTCAGAACACTCTATTACGCTACAATAATGAAATAATGTTAATAATTCAAACATGGAACAATTCCAATAACAATCTCGCGAAATTGTAAATAAAGCAGTGAAGGAAAGACAAACCTCCTGAACAATTCAATCTCTCGACGGTTGCTATCACAACAAAGCTTCTCTAATGGAAAATTGGCAACGCTCGCACAATCTTGTCTGAAGTGCACAGCGCCGCATCGAGAGAACGGAGACGGAAGAAAATTGTCTGTGGCCCGACGAAAAGTAATTTACTTGAGACAACACAATTCCAAAATAGCTAGACGATGTGTTTTTAAGTTACAAAATGAATAAAAAAAGATATTTTTTATTGTTAATATATGGTAGTCATGATAACCTGCCATTTGAATAACATAAATGATATTGCAATCGTGTCGGAAGGGGCTCTCAACGTCTTTCCACATTATGAACTACTTATAATATTTTATATTAAAACTAAAAATAAATCACTTTTATACCTTAACACATTTTAAAACAATTGTTAATTATTATTGTAACATAGAAATTAAAAATAAAGGAAATTAATTTAATTAATTTTCTTTTTCTCAAATTAACTTCATATTCCATCGCTGATTTGCTGTAAAGGCGTTTATTATTTGTTTCGAACGTCATCATAAAATAATATTTATCATATATATGTCGCACCTGCGTCAATAGTACGGTCGCATCCGGGTCAATAGTACGGAACTATCATCGACACACAAACGTCACATTGACGTGTACGGGGCCTAGATCGGAAAGGGAAAACGTCTATAAAAGAACGTGCTCCCTGCATTCCTGTCTATTCTCATACTATCCGCTCAAGAAGTAACACGTGCCTAAGAACTGTTTTACGGCACGTTGTACAAAGTATTTATGAAAGTCTAACTTCATAGTGGTTTAAAAGTGTTTCGTTGCTGCTCGTAACCCACGTTACGCCCACGCAAGATGTAATCCAGCGAAGGATATCGGTCAACTCAACCAAGGACCGCTAGTGAAGACCCCCGCTCTCGTCTTTCTCCGACATATATAATACATAAATAATCATTTTAATAAGAATTTAATTTTCAAATTCTATTACGTATCGGCATATTTATGAATATATCTCGTTGCAGTAATTTTGGCATAAGAAGATTTTCTTTTACAAGAATGCGCACGTTTTTACGGAACCATTAAAAAGGTTTCAACAAAAGCAGTTTCTTTTGTTTGTGTACATTCCCTGGCTTTACTCCATTAAATCGCATCATCGTATTTCTAGCGGAGCGGACGGCAGCAGAACGCACGGCCGAGGGACGTTTACGATTTGCTTCTTACTGGGGTAAGATATGTGTTGTGTGTAAATGCCACTTTAGAGGGAGATTTATCGCGGTTGCGGAGTTTGTCCTCTCCGATCCCTAACGAGGTTTTTTTACACGCGAGCTAGACGGCATGAAGCACAGTTATTTAGGTATGTATTATGTTATAAAAGAACCTATATTATTAATTTCGACAAATTAGCTATGTCCATAAATATGACGAGTGTATCTTTTGTCACATTTATTCTCAAAGAGATTTAATAACCTAGTTTTTTACAATATCTTTGGGTATCTATTTTTGATGTTTACAATTTATTAAATTTTTATTTTGCGTTTCAAAAATATTAAAGTGGACTAATTAAGTCAATGTTCATGGTTTTTAAAATTATAGATATTATTCTAAAAAAATGTGAAGAAAAATTTATCTATTATTCAATTATATTTGATTGCTTTTTATTAATTCAAACGTACTATCAATTTTAGAGTTTAAACAAAGCAAATTCAACTCCTTACAAAATATTATTGATACGTCACAATGACATTCATCGACTATAATATACCCCTGAGGATAAACTATTAAGACCCTTACACGATGACAGTTGACAAATTCGTTAATTCCAGGCCCTCAACAACTAGAGGGCGCGGGTGGTCGGGAAGTACCAAGTTACAATAACGTTGGTCTTTAGTTGGATTGGCTCATAAATTCGTTCATTACTTGCACCGTCCCCGATGACCTCTCTGAATTATTCAATCAGAATTACTTGTGACTCGAGAAGACGACGTGATCCGAGAGACGAAAATTGGTTTTACTGCGTTTTTGCTTAAAAAAAATAATACTGGAAACGAGAAAAAGCGAATCGCTAGATATAGTGAGACTACTGATGATCTAGAAAAGATAAGGGGCGTAGACAAAAAAAAAATGAGATGTTAGGAATTGGTAGGATAGGAATGAGGTCTGAGACACTTCGATTACCTTAGTTCAAATGGCTACCTACACCGCTTATTGAAATGGGTTTATCAGAAATAGACAAAATATGATTGGGTTATATAAAAAAATATGGGTTTGTTAGAAAAATTTAGTCACCTGAGCGAACTTTTACATATATAATTTTGACTGTTACGGGCGGTGATGGAAAGCCTTCTTATTGATTGTGTCGTCGTAAATTGATCCAGCATCATTAGAACTAGGTATTTAACGCTAAAATTCCGCTTTTATAACTCGGTATGTCATGAAAACTAGTTTTATGATCTACACAATACAAAGCCGAAACAAAGGTCCTTAACACCATCTCTTAACACCTCGTAATCAACTTTGCAAGTGGAGTGTCGTAACAATAAACTAGGGGCAGTCGCCGGTCAAGGCATGCGGCGGGATTGCCGCCGCCCCGACGGGATTGTCGGGAACAATTCCAGAATGTTCCAGTCACTTCACTTATTGCGATGTATTTGGGACCGTTATACGGGACGGAATTTCGGGATTTTTGGCGCATCGTTCTGTCGGAGGTGGACATTATCGCGCACGTGGAGTAGAATTACGAAAGTCCGTAGAGGTGTAAGCAAATATGTTATCGACGAGATAGGACATTGCAACCATTTTGTACACTTAGTTTCAGTTTCTATTATTATATAAAATATCACTTGTCGAAGTTTTTTTGTAATACAATATTCTAACCGTCTGTTACATACAAAGTCGATGAAAACATCGATGTTTTCATCGACCTTGTATCAAATTTAAATATATCAGTGAATGATAAATTATTCAAACAAATTCAATGAATTTATCTAACATGCAATCTCAAAAGATATCTGGTTTAATTTAGATAAGTAAATAATTAATTTCAATAATTAATTAAGATTAAGTTAATTCTGTTTCTTTTTTCATGAAACAAAATTGTTAAGTTTATCTAATGTTATTTTCAGTGGATGCGGTATTTTTTTAAGTAAATGACTGTGCCAGACAGTGCCTTTTCTATTAATTTCGTAGTATCGCAGGAGGCAGCTCTGTCGGACAGGAGCGCGCGGAATGCCAAAGTCACCTCCCATATTGCGCGGAGACAATTGATGTTTGGTCGCCTGTCTTTGCATTTTGTTTTCAATACACGTCGAAAATAAAATCTGAATAAATTATTACATTTCCAGTGAATTACATGTAATCTAATAAATATGCTCTTTAACTTTCACCAAACTGTCAAATCACAGAGGTGTGCAATTGTTTATTAGTTGCGAAAAAGTATCTTAAAGATTTTAACAGTGGTAGAGCCAGCAACAACAACATCTGTTGCACGAATGGGCCGGCTCGACCGGTGCAATACCACGACCTCACAGAAGACAAGCGAGAAGTAGAAGTATAGATGTCTTATTATCATGCGTTTGATGGAGTAATGTTTTATAAGGCCGCGTTAAAAACTAAAAAGTTACTGCTCTGAACGTACGGTAAAACATCTCCAATAATTTTACAATTTTTAATATTTGTACTATGCATATTTAATGATAGTAAAGCCCAAAGTAGACCTCTACTCTACTGTAGACTCAGCTGTCGAGCTTCAAATGAATAAATATTTAACTATATCAGTTTATAATTACTTATTATCTACCATTTAAACCAAAATCATAATTAAATACACCATTTACTACCAACATTAATTACAGTTGACAAATTCGGAATACAAAGCGATTCTAAAATCGTGTGCATTATCCGACCGCTATTAAAGTATGTATTCCCACAAAATGATGCCAACCCTTGCTCGTAGCGGCTGCGGTCGCATCACTATCAATTTATATTGTCTACTTTATTTTTATATTGGATTTGATGTGTAATGTGTAATAGCACGGTGCATCGCATTGGTAGTGTAAAATGACAAATGATTTTAATAGATATTCTTATGACTAATACTCTGCGCTAAACTGTTACGTAAGCCTCAGCATAAAGATTTCTAAAAGGAATAGTGATTCGTTTTATTCTTTGGGGTGGATAATATCTAATCTTAAGAAAACTTTGATATTCTAGATTACTGTAATTAACTAGTAGAATAATATTAGTAATATAGAAATAACCTTTAAAATTCTCATAACAAGTTTTGTCGTTCGACCCCTAAGTATGCCGCTATACAGATTAAGGCTGACCTAATACCTGGGCGAACTTCCAACGTAGTAAAATGGCCTAGGTTGAGGCACCGCTGTTACCACTTTGGGGCAAAATAATTCCGAATACAAGTTCAGCATATTTCTTGGCCCCTCACTCACCACGTAAGCTGATGAATTAGTCATGACCCGAAAAATATGTTTACTTATGTTCCGCTGAGGATCTAAATTCTTCACATACCTACTGCTTGGCTCACAATTTTTTATCACAACTTTTTAAAATTAGAAATATATAGAATGGACAGGGTCATCGCCCCTTACAAGTAAAGCCTCCGTCCGGACACGCGCGCTACGTGCTACGAACTACGCCGCAAAATCCTGACAAAATCTCGTAACGTGTTTATATCTACGGGCTTGCCAGGAATTTCCATACCTATATGTATATTTTTACTAAATACATAGATATTTCTAAGCTGTTTCCATTAATTAGGTGACGTTATTTAAAATAACATAGTCTGCTTGACAATCTTCGCCTTAGATACCTTGCTTATTAAATTTCAAGTCAAAAAATAATTAAATCTTTTTAAAAAGGCATGCGAGTCCGTCGCTCTCTACGTCAAGTCATCAATGTTATCACACTTCATATTAAAATAAATAACTGGCAAAGGGTTTGTGATGGTAACACTTGCTATAATCTGCACAGATAATATTTTTAAATCTAACTAGATTTCATGTGATTCTAACAAATGCTCCGACACATTTGTCGGTGTTGTTTTTTGTCTTCGAGTGCGCCATTTCACATCTGACTCGATGTAGACGCACGAGAAAATTAATTTAACTGTAACCATTCTAAAATCAAATTAAATTCAGTGACATAACGTTCACATTGCATCAATTAATAATAGAAGTCCATATAATTTCTTGCTGAGGCATTTGCTATCTTATACCAACTATATAAGGTTGATATTGGATTGCCTTTTCTTTAGAGTACGTTGTAACCAGCAGCGTAAACACTCGGCCAACTGACTCCATTGTCTGGTGTTGGAAGCAAAACACTCATGGTGCGCGCCGCCGCGAGTGATGGACAATCAAAACATTTCGTAATGTGATAATGTGAACGGTTTGTTTTCATTATACGCCAATTTATTTATAATGCGCGGTATAAATTTACATATTGGTTAATTAACCACCATTATTAGCATCTGTATTTAATAATAAATTTTGCAGATTATTTTAAATGTCTACAGTGAACATACGGAGTTCTAATTGGTGTTTAGAGATTGTATAGGTCTTATTATTCATTATTCGATTGCGTGCATTGCACTTTTCGCATTGAATTTTGTTTGTTGAGTGTCAGCTCTATTTAAAAAACGTTGTGTACAAAGATATTTACTAATATCGCAGTTAATAAAATCATTAGGCTCAATCACATTAAAATCGTCTTTAAATATGTCGTCTTACGACACGCCTTAAGGGGTAAATAGGGTAAAGTAACCTTACTTTACCCTATTTACCCTTTATGACATGTCGGCAATGGAGGGCACGATATATTTAACGATTTACACGGATTAGAATGTCAGAACTCGATTTATAGTCTGTAATCAGTGGATGGTGTCGGAGAGCACGCGCTCGACACGCGCCGCCCAATGTATGCTGCTGGTGCGGTAAAAGATTTAAAGACATTGTTAAAAGGCTTCTAAGTATCCATTAGGTAATAGTCAGGTCATATGGTTCAAAGTATCAGTGGTTTGATTATTGCTTGGTGAACGAAAGGATGGGCGAAGGACCTTTGGGCGGAAAGGTGGACGAATATGCACCACGTTTTGGTAGTAAGCGTACCCTCTCCGGAATAAGTGAATGGATGGATTCAGACTCTTCCTAGTGGTACGTATATATCGATCTTAGTGATTATACTACTTTTAATTAGCGTCGTATCATTTGATTCATTGGTCGACATAGATATTATATCATTGTCAAAGGGTTATTTTTCATGGTTTTTATTAAGACAATTAAATTTAAAATGATTCTTCCAAAAGACCACTAAACTTTGCAGTTTTTTTTTTTATTAAAGATTTTGTTTAATGAAATTAGGTACAGGACTATATACAACATGCAGAAATAGCTAGTACCAAATGTAAAAAAACATCCTGGACACGTACGACAGTCTGTGACGGTTAGGAAATGAGTCGTGATAACATGCAATACTGTGTTTCATGAATGGACTGACTGTGTCACAAAATAAACGTTTATATTTAGAGCCTGCGATAGTTTGCTATCGATCGACGTATAAATAAATCGTTGCAGATTGGAACTACAGTCCATCTTCATCGTCATCAGCTATTGCATGTCCAGGGTTGGATGGAGGCTTACCCAAGAATCAATTCTCGTGCAGGTTACTCAAGCAACCTTACCCATCCGTCGGTCCATCTTGTGGGAGTACTTAAGCTACGTCGTTTAATTCTTGGCAACTATTCCTGAACCTTTAGGCTCCAACACCCGTTCGTTCTTCGTGTATCAAAATTCTAAAAATCGCTTATTCTCTTGCCTCCTTGTTTCAAAAAAATACAATCAAAATAAGTATTGCGGGATGGTCTGAGTACAACTTTAGTTCTATACATTAAATTTTCATCGGAACTTACGTAGAACAACTTTGTACCAACACCACTGCTATATACATAATATAATATAACATAATAAAAATATACACAGCCTTTAATAATCGTTAGTCATAGAATTATTCAATGGCAATGTAACCCCATGCCGCCCCTAACAATGAACCGGTCTGGTCAATTTGAATAAAGAACTAGGTAATGATTAACGTCTCGAATTGGCCGACGAAATCTGACAGCGTTCCCTTTGGGACTACTTCGGGGGCGCTCGGGTCGTTTCGCGCCTTAATTATGCTACTGATATTATCCACTGTAATTACTTTTCGTAGCGCATACATCGCTTGCTTGCTGTTAATATTACTATGATAATTTCAAAGTACCTTTTATATATCAAAGATATTGAAAAAATATCCATCAATTACGTAACTTAAGAACATGCAGATTTCCAAATACACATATTAATTTATCGTATGTCTATACTAATGTTGTAAAGAGAAAAAAAATGATTATTTGTTCAGGATAAACGTTCATTTACAGTACAGTTCACGAATAGCAATCAGCAAGTAACGTAATCTATATATATTTTTATTTTTGTCTACCTATCTACCCGTGCGAAGCTGGGCGGATTGCTAGTTTTTGATAAGTGTCAAAAGACTATATGTAATATATATAGATTGGCCATATGTAAAAAAATTGTCGTCCACAGAGCTTCAGTGAAATACAAAGAAGTGCAGTGTTAATTGTCCTTTTAAATGATGTGTTAAGAGATCATTTAAAAATAAATTATTTTCACGTGTCACAAGCGTGAGTGATAAAAATGACATCGGTCATGACTATGTCGTTTACTTCCACTAGTGGGTGTTCTGCTGATCATTTTATTTCTGTATAGCCGTGACAACATATAGCTAACGCAAAACACACACAACTTCTGCCCTCACCTTTGGAGGACAAATATTGAATCTCCAGAAATTTCCAAAAAGATTGACGTAGAACGTAGAGGTTTTTGCTTTAGTTAATATCGAGAGAGTAATGTACGTTAATATCGATAAAATTATCTATTAAAGTGGCGCTCTGATTGCAGGGCTGGGGTCGTTTTGGGCGCGGCGGGGGCTCGCGGGCTAATCGTGATAATGTGTTTATTGAATTAGTCGGCGCGTGCGTCGGCGCTGCTGCATACGCGTCCTCTGCTCCGCAGTTAAGTGGTATCACTTGTTAGGGGGGTGATCGATGCCATCAGACGAATGTTGTCTGATTTTTTTTCGATTATGATTTTTTGACGCGCTCTATATCTGTTTTAATCAGTTGATAGCTTTTGGGTTTTGTATATCAGCGTGGCTTAGAGTCAATATAGGTTCTTTTAAATTAAAAGAATGTACATACATTGATTCTACCCCGTACCCAGATTGCAATACAATAGATAAATAAATAGACTACAGCAATCAAGTAAATTAAAACTCGTGACGCGTGAATAGATATAAAGTCTTTAAGTTATAACAAAAAGCCTGACCACAAGCACACCCGTATACACTCATTACTATCACTTCGAAGGGCTCTATACTAGTGACTTTTATACCATCGAGACCTAACATCTCAATGACAAACACGAATAAACAATTGATTAGGATTTTGTCTTAAAAAAATCCGAGGGACGGTAATGTTATGGGTGGTCGTTTAACTTAGTGATCAGAAATGATCTGCTCATCTCTTTGAATGATATCTAACGTTATAAATAAAATTAAAAACGTATCCGCTGATTGCTCAACACGCAATAAGTACAATACGGATTTCGTACGATTTTTATTGTTTAGGTAGACACGTGGTTCTTAAAATAATAAATGTTCGACGGGGTAAAATAAGCAAGCTTACAAAAAAATATTTGATTATTTAAAACTTCTTTATCTTCTAAATATAGAAGATGCAACCCAACACCGCGGCCTGAGTGGAAACAATGCAGGTGTCGGATTACTGGAAGCGAGAGAGGGCCGAGGACATTAATTTAATTATACCTCTCCCTCGGGAACCTCTAATACTATACGAGAGGCGGAGAACCGCCCGTCATATAAATTCCGTGCGACAATTTTTTCGCGTGAGAACGAAAAAAAATCTTGAAACAGATTTCTCTCATCCCCAGCGACATAGATTGTGTTACATGTATCTCGAAAAATGTTTGATGAAAACTGCTATATTGTTTTATATTTCTGCTTCAACAGGAAGAAATGCTTACATAAATCTATTGCACAAATATAATATTAACATTGAATATTAAATTAACGTTCTGTTTCATTGATCAGAGAGCAATTACTTTGGACAATGACTGTTATTTTTTTTAAACTTTTTAGATTAGTATTTTTTATAAACGTTTAGATTTTGATTTTAGGATTACTACCACTGTTTAAGTACCAAAAATATCGATTTTGTGGTCGCAATTAGGTTTATATGCATAGGTCGCAACGGTCTACGACAGTCATAGCAGTCTATAAGGATGCGCTAGTCGTTATGAGACATCGGTGTTGTTGAACGCGAAGTTATTTATTTCAAATGTTAAGCTTAACCCTAAAAATTACAATACAATTTAAACCAACTTCAGTGTAGTTAAATAGCTTTTGAAACAGTATAAACATTTGCAATTAACGTAAACCCAATGCAAACAGAAGCGACAAGAAAGAAAAAAAATTAAAAGAAAACGCCACTAAAATCGAAGTATCCCAAGACTCTTCGGAGTCCTTAATTAAACTCAGAGCACGTAGCACTCCTTGATTCAGTTCCCAGGGGCGAGTGACACCCTCCTCCCACTACTGCCCCGCGGCTCCCCCCTTTTCCTTATGGACCGCTTAGATTTCCACCCTCTAAGGTTGTGTGTACGGAATACTTTCAGCCGAGAATCTTGTACGAAGAATTGGTTTTGAGAGATTCGGACGTTAGTTTTATCGGTGTTTTTTTTTCATTTATTCCTTCAATTGCTATTTCTATTTTCGTCATTGAGGCGACGTTAAATGAACGAAACTATATTTAGAACTCAATTGTCGGCTTGCGAACCGTTGCCATTATTAATTTTGCTTCAATAAACTAGACGTTAATTTCAATGAAGTAGAAACGAGTCAGGAGTGATATTATGTAAAAGCAGGGCTTTTTTGTGGGGATACGCCCCGCGTACACGCACGCAGCAAAATTGCCACAAAAATGAAATAATGAATAAATTTGAAAAAAAAAGTAACTGAAAGAAATAATTTACTTTGATGTTTTCCTCAAAACACAGTGGCAAGGGGAAGAGAGGTGGTATACTATATGGGTAAATTATTGGCTTACAACTTTGGAGAATTAGCGTGCCCCCAAAAAAGAAGTGACAAAAAAAGGCCTGTGTAAAAGGATAACAATTTCGTGGTTTTTCGGTAAATGTTCATTGTGATTTCGACATTACGATAAAACGTGATTTAATTCTCGCTGACTAAAATATTACTACAGCCGACATAATCCTATGTTCAAAACGTCTGGCTACGTTGTCTTCGATTGGCATCCTTGCTCAGGCTTAATTTTTATATGACCTTATATCATTATTATATACCTAGCTGTTCGTACATAGACTCGTTGCATGTTATTTCACTCCATTGCCGTACGCGTTAGGAACTGAAATGAAGGCTAGAATTGAATGTAAGATATAGCATGAGTGATGGAATATAAGGTTTTTCGTTCGATTGAATGATTTACGACATTAAATATTAATTTTTTAAGTGGTAGGCATGTTATATGGTGGCAATTAATGTATTATTAACTATTGTAAATTCAAATAACATTAAAAAATGCCAAACTCTTTTTAAAATTAATTATTATAAAACGAACTCAAATGATCGCAGTATTTTCATTAAGAAAGAATATTTTCGTATACTTCGAATTACACAACATTAAGTAGCCTTTTAAAAGTCTCTGGATGTCTCACAGTTATTTCTAAGGCGGGAAAAGGCTTTAAAAAGTAATCACAGGGGTCGTGAATGTAAAGTTAGGAACATTTGGCTCGGGGATGGCAATTATTAGGACTTTTATACTTCTAATTTCGTACTTTACAATCTTTTCTATTTAAAATCATCGATTAAATGGTTTAATTTAGTTTAAACGATGACTAAGTTATTTAACTCCAATCCATTTGTAAGAATAACGAGTTTGGACACAGTTTTACTGCAAATATATTTGAATCAATGACATATGGACAGAGCCTATCGCCTTGTCAGTTACTAAATGACTTGAGAAACTAAACTTTCAACACCTTTTCAGTAAAATTATAGTACCTAGTTATAATACCAAGGATACTTGATTCGACTCCGAGGCAAAACAAATTTTGTATTTGAAAAAAATGTAAGGTGTTTATTTTCTGGTCTAGTTATTCTTCTATGTAAGTGTAGTACAAAAATTCTGATATAAAACCTCTGTGAAAAACGATTTATTGATTTTGCTTTATTGAACAATGATATACGTCATATTTGCAATGGAAGTGTATTGTAAAAATTGAAATATTATTTTAGCATTTTCAATTTCAACGGTATAATTGTAAAACAATTATAAAACCAGACCAATTTTCCTAAATGCTTTTAAATTCTTCACCGCAAACCATAACCGCAGCGATGCAAAAAATAAACGTAATAAAGAAACAAAGAGCGGTAGGAAAACGGCGGCCGAGTAATTATTCAGAGAGCTAATGTGCCACTTGTTTATTCCCTGACTAATTAAGAGAAAAAAGAGTTTAAAAAACACCTTGAAACGGTGGTCCGAGGAATCAAACATTCATTAGACAAGACGGGGGCTACGTTGGGGTGAATTTTTCCCAAATTTTAATGAATTTTTATTCTCTAGCTGTATTTTTTAATTTCTCAAATTGTGTAGGGAACAGTCCATTATTTGAGCAGGAGTTAATTTATATATTTCTTTCCGGTATTATTTATTTTCTTCGTACGTTTCACTTTAATACAAATTAAAGTTATTTTAAGGAAATTAATTATTGTAAAGGAAAAGTGAACAATTTTATGTGTGTGAATCTTTTTATAATCATTAGATAATTTAATACTATAGTTTACAATGATCGTGTATACTTATATGTATAATAAAAATGAAATTAACAAACATGTAAAGTTAATTTGGGAATATGAAGCAATTTTCAATGCAGCAATGTACTAATTGGCCACAAATGAATTATTCAACGCACCAACTAATATCAATTACTGTTACTGCTTCCAAACTAGCTGTGGTAGGTGCCAAGTGGAAAATTGCCGAACCAGCGGCAGGTGAGTTAGAAGTTTCGTGGGGGGAGGTGGTTACAAACTTCCCGGCTCAATTAGCGTCGAATTAAACCGGTCCCGGTGAGGTGACAAATCGCGGGACTCGGTCCCGATGTCTTCTCGACATTGACTAATAGCTTTCGGTATTTAATTTCGGGTTGTTTAATTATATATTAAAATTTTGCAACGATAAATTGTCTAGGCTCGCATTAATCAAGAAGTTGAGACACTGATTAAAACGACGTTCGTACAACTATTCGCCGAGTTTGTATCGTTAATAATTTACACGTCGGGAGGCAGGGGCGAGATCAGGTGCTGCGCGTCTCTCTGGTACGTAATGGCTAGATAGCTACTGATTTTAATGGATGTAGTGACTGAGGAGTATATATAAATGTTAAGCATATATGTTCTTAAAGTGAAGTGAAAAGATTACTAGAGCCCAGCCGGCTTGGGTGGTTTTACGTTTCAGTGACTTTGAGTTCTTATTTTAATCAATTAATTGTGGTTTTTCAGCTACATTTCGTGGGGTTATCTCTGAAAACATATGTAAGTAGCAGTTTATTGTGTCCTATAACCATTGTCTATTTCTTTTTTTTTAATTGAAGAAGGTGGCAAACGAGCGATCGGTACACGATATCAAGTGACCGCTACCCATAGTCATCTGTAACAAACTAATGAGTTGCAGATGCGTTGCCTACTTTTAATTGACAGAAAAGGGGATAAATAGAAAAAGGATATTTCTCCCTTGTATCTATCTCCTCCCCGTCAAATCCTCTTCCCTTTCCCATCCCTTCCTTATTAGAATAGGCTAAGTATAGGCGGGGGAAAAGGACTGGAATTAGGCCTCCGGCACCTCACTCATTAGACGAAATGCAGAAAGACTTCTACTTCACGCCTGTCTTCTGTGAGGTCGTGGTATTTCACAGGTCGAGCCGGCCTATTCGTGCAACAGATGTTGTTGTTGCGGGCTCTACCATTGTTTTTCTTTTAATTGATTTCTGTAACATTGACGTAATAAACATAGTTATTTTTCAGAATTATTTACAGGTTGTAAAATATTTGATTCGTTAGTGAAATGAAGCTTTTATTCTTCCTGGGAATGTGCACTACGTAAAGCTGTATTCGTACTCTGAGAGCCGCTTTCGCCATTCCCGTTCGTCACTATACCTACTACACTCCCCAGTTCATTTAAGACGGGGGTGGGGGCTCTATCGTCCGTGATTCAGGCATAGATTCGCCGTTTTCACTCCTTGGAACAGTGTGTGCGAGCGAAACAGATTTCTATTTAACGATAAGTGTGAATGAGACAATAAATCCAAGGGTCGGGTTAGTTATTGGGGCACATGTTTCTGACGCTGCGGGTTGATTTATAGGTGGGCGACGTAATAGAGATGAATAAATTTTCCTCCTACTAAACGGTATTCATGAAATTTAGAACACGTCGAAAAAAAACTACGAGGTTAAATTTATTAATAAACTTGTATTATTTATAAACGTAGTCAAGGAATTTGGAAGGAGTGGAATATACCAAATCTCCTTTCTGTGATTCTCATTCCTGGTAACTGGAAAACGCATAACGTTGTATGAGAATTGTTAGCTATAGGGGTTTAAAAGCAATCGCCATGATCCCGACGAATCTTCGCAGTGTTAAGTGTTAGTGAGACAAGGATACCGACCGCAACATCTTAAATTCATGAAAGGAAGTCGCTACATACGGTTGTAGCGTTTGACGAACTTTAATTTGTGATGAAAACAATAATAAAGTCGAACATATGTGGATTCGAAATGGTTAGATTAAAGAAAAAAATAAATAGTATTTGAGTATTTTAAATAGCCGAGGCAAAACGAAAACGGGGATTGAGAGAGTATCTTCACTTATTCATAACATAGAGTTAATAACGTAAGAAAAATGACATCGTAAAATGTAGAAAGTGGACTTATCATTAAGCACCGGACACACAGCAAACAATGTCAATGGTCACAAAAATAGTCCAACGTATCATACCCTTATAACTAAATTGTTTTCAAATTAATTGATACTGGGAAAGGGATTACACTAATTCTCATTTAACCCAGAAGCCAGAAGATTTACGGTTTTAAAATTTTGTGTTCGCGGCCTAATTGACTTTCGTTACTGGATATTGGTTGCCTGAATTATTTTCAATTAAATCGATAATTTTACCGCCAGTCATTTTAAATGCTTTGAAATATCGCGGATAAGGACGTAGCAATTTTTAACTCCTTCTAGTTAAAAACAAGAGACTTTTCTTTAAGAAATTGTTAATGAAAAGTAAAAAAACGCTTTCCTTTTTCATCGCCTGTGAATCTCAGTATATTCAACTGTACGTAAACTTTACGGGCGCAGTCGCAAGCGATTATTATAAAACAAGCTTCTAACTTGTGTCAAGGTGTTAATGTACATTAATTATGTGGCTGAGGGAGGCTGGGGATAAGATGTTTTGACAGAGTTTCAACTTTGAATAAGGGTGGCTTTGTTAATGGGTCTGCTGAAGGAATTAATATTAAGTTATTGTTTAATAGAGAACATGGTTTATGCGTTATTTAAAAGCATGCCTTTTAGATATATCTCAAAATAAAGTATGAAAACTATTTTGTCTATCGGAATCTACAGTATCACAAACAATCTGTGGTTTCTGCATCGATTTTTCAAATAAATGGAGTGCAAAAATTTAATTAATTCGTTTTTTTTTCTCATTTTTAAAACAAACTTATTAAATTTGCAATCATCATTTGCAATATTTGATGTAATCATAACTCCTTGATATTTGTATCATAGTTATGTCAAACTTCAAGGTAAAGGTTGACAAAATTCAAGTTGATCGAAGAATAACTTACTTAACATTTTTGATGTTTCATAGCCAAAATAGGTTACTTAAACTAACTTATTTTGGCTATGAAACATCAAAAATGTTTTGTACCTTTGAGTCGCACTGTTCCTATTGTTTACTTCGTTGCCAATTATGTTTAAAAATTAATAAGCATTCTGTATGTTCTATAATAGTGATATTTCAGCCAATTCACACAAAATCATAATGAATTATGTACCTAAACCTTCGTTGCAAATCACTCCATTTCATTGATTGGATCCAGAACCCAAAAATCATCAGAATTCACAGAATTTTTATTTTTTACCTTGTTTAAAACCTACCCTCAGGAGGGTCAAGTCCTTCCCCCTAAATGGGGTTAAGCCCCCCTCTCTAAAATGGGGTTAAGTCACCCAAATCTGAAAGTGAGCCTCACGAAAATTTGTTCAGATTTTGTTTATCGCTTTCAGACGGAGTCGCGGTGAGTAGACTCTGTGTTATATGTAGTGCTATAATTTACCTGTATGTATGTAGGTGTGTTTCTTCATGTCGGACTTCTGATGGAACCGCTTGCCGCAATACTGGCAGGGGTACGGCCGCGTGTCGGAATGGATCAGAAGGTGCGTGGACAGCGTGCTCGACCGCTTGAACGTCTTGCCGCACTGCTTGCACTCGAATACCTTCTCCACGCTGTGTACAGCCCTGGAAAGGGGATGTTGTTAATACTAGGCTTACTAAGTGACGAACGATAATTCTCACAATAAATTATTTTTTTCGAAATAATTGAAATTAT
This sequence comes from Papilio slateri, assembly GCA_018246275.1. NCBI lineage: Eukaryota > Metazoa > Arthropoda > Insecta > Lepidoptera > Papilionidae > Papilio > Papilio slateri. The sequence goes on from DWTW01000151.1 coordinate 16,767, forward strand.
ACAATAGATTGGCAACGATTCTATCAGAGAGATCAGGATCGCGAGATTGATTAATAATAATTTCTGTTTATTATGGCAGTATATCAATTTAAATAGAAGAGACTCACCTGTGCTGGCTGAGGCTGATTTCGTGACCAAATGTCTTGCTGCACAGTTCGCAAGCAAATGGTCTTTTTCCATTGTGAGACCTTCGTGCATGCACTTCCAGTCCGTGTGGGGTACTAAACATTTTTTCGCATTTCACACACGAGTAGACGTCTCCAATGGGCAATGGTCTGGTTAAAGGGCTAGGGGCGCCCAGTACGGCAGCGCGTAATCGTAGTAACTCCGGTCCAGCTGCTTGCACGGCATGTAGGTACAAGTTGCTGTAGCCGCCCCATCCGGGAAGACCTAGGCTACCCGCGTCTCTGAGGAACTCCGCGAAAGGTAATGGCGGGTATAGGAATGGTCTTTGGGGTTGCACTCTTGGCGCATCCGGTCTTAAGAGAGCGCTTACTGAAAACGCTTCTGATCTTTTTAAAGGGGGAGATGAATCTGGTTGCCTTCTAGGTGAAGAGGGGGGAGAATCGACTTCTAATTCAGGTGAACTGGAACGAATCGAACGCGGAGATTGAGGGGAAGTTGCCCAACAGGGACTACCGCACCGAGAACTTGGTGAAACATTATCTGGTCTCATTATTTCGATATTCTGTGTTTCATCTTCTTCATCATTTTGCTCTCCGACAAGTCTGTTGATGCCGAATTTGATTTCTTCTGCAAAGAAAATATACCGTTAATAAAGTTAAATTCGAAAAATAAATTATTTTTGCTTTACAGCTGATACTTGATCGGATAAACCGTAAATTGTAGCGATAGCTATTATTGCACTGAGATCATTGAATTTCTAATCTTAACTCACAAATAATTCCAACAATGTTTGTGCCAGACATGTGACAATAAGGTTTTCCTTGTTATATCTAAAATCAAATACGTTGTCGCGAAATTATTATCTATATTAATTTATCTACCTCGTTTAAGTATAGCAGTAGGGTTTCTTTTATGGTAGAAGAAGGCAAACGCACAAAGAACTCATCTCATGTTACGTGATCACTGTAATAATCCGGTCCGAAGACATCCGAAACAATGACGAGAATTACAGTTGCCACTTGCGTTGCCACTCTTTTATAGGAAAGGGATGAGAGTAGTAAGGAACAGGAGAAAAAAATGCAACAGGTTTGAGAGATACAGAGTTTATTTGCCATCCAGAGTATTTAGTTTGTCAATTAATTCCTTTTATTTATACTGAAACCGTTAACCTTAATAATATTAATCGATACCAGAGAAAACAATAGTAATAAGTGAGAACAAAAACGAGCTGAGAAATAAATATCATAATAAAAAAACCTACACTTGAAAAAATATTTCATCGCAACCCTTTAGAGTGCAACTCGCAAATGTTTGTTGAAAGAGCACAAAGGGGCACGAGCGCCCCGGGGTAGGGCAGGGAAAGCGCGCAGGTGCCGCACTTGTAGCGAGCTACGAAATGAGCCGTATCATGTCGCAGCAGCAAATTGACTTTCATCTGTTCGCAGCCCTCGTGTAGGCCGGCCCCAGTAATTAACACGTCGGCCTCGGTTCGGTTCGGGCGCACCCCAATCTTTTTTTACAATTCACTAATCCGCGGGCGCGACTAAACTATAGCGTCGATGTTCAATTCGTTTTGTTTGGCGGGTTGACGTTTCGCTCTGTTACTCTAAGCTAATATTTGTTCACCAAGATCGCTATTACAAATTAATTGGTTTCATTAATTTTTCTGTAAACTTCGACTCGATACAGTTTATTGTGTAATACATACATATATTACGATTTAAATTCATTTGTAAAATAATTAAAAATATTGAAGATAAATTGATGCCCGTGCGGTTTTGGTTCTGGATCTAATGACTCTGATCTCTCTGACTCTGATCTGATCTGACGACCCTACAAAAATATTATGGTCGTAAGATTTATTATTTCATTAATAAGACAAAGACGACTTACTGATGAAGAAATAATATTTATTTGATTTATAAGTTGGAAAAGAAAAACTTATGCACCAAGAACAATTGTACTAAATTCTATATTTCATATAAAGACACAGAAATTATGTGTCAGTTCCCAACTTTTACCTACAAAAATTTAATCCAAACTCAAGTCCCCCACTGATCGACTTCATACATCAAGTGACCATCAGGTCGGACTCACGCTGTCCAAAAACAAACATCCATCTATGGCGGAGACAAGTTGCGCTAATGAAGATCTGCCCCAGTCAGAAACAGAGCAGCTGTTGCCATGCAGAGCGGAACCGATCGCCGCCGTCAGTTCCAAGCAAAGTGCACTCTATTGCCGTATTGTACGATGATTTTAAATATTGGACCTTCACGCCCGGACCTCTAGCATCGGGGATCCCTCCGCACTTGTTCATTTGTACCCCCGACGACACGGTTGTATTGTCCCATAGTATTTATTACATATTAATGTTTATTTAGATTCATTGTTCCGCCCCAGCACTACGCTCGAATTCATGGCCTTGCAAAATATTGAATAGACAGACCCCATTCAGAGCTATGTGTAATTTAAAGACTGCCATTATTACCTTCTTTATTATAGTATTGTAGGTCTTATTCTGAAATTAGAAATAGGATAATAAACTCTATTTCATACTTGCTTATTATATTTATTATAATAATATGTCATAAGCTCTGCCTCATTAGGACGCTATGGTGACCTTGCCAATGACCAAAAACTGGCTACCTTTTGCACCCGGACGTCGCCATGTAGAGTAGTGACATGAGACATGGCGTTTCGACAGTCAGTTCGTTTAAAAAAAAACTCTGGCTGTCGATTGGCGACTCAGCGAGCGAGGCAAGCTGGTTGCATTGCATGCGTACATTTTTGGAGTAACGTCGCCAAGCCGCCAGAGTATCCAATCACCATGTAGGGAGCCGTATCTCGTGGCCACGCTTCCGAAATGGCGACGTCGCCATACCTTAACCGAGTGAGTTAACTTCCATACATTTCGAAATGAACTGTTGGGATACATTGCAGGGCTGTTAACATCATGTTCGCCGTATTCGTCGTTTGCCACTTTCTACTATATAAAAACTTTCTGAGCCCATATCAATCTAAGCGATTAAGCCAATAATTTTATCGTACGTAGCTTTAAAAAA
>DWTW01000152.1:0-19952 GCA_018246275.1 Papilio slateri
ACTTAAAACATAAAATATTTATTCATTTTTTTTTCTTACTGCCTTTTTCCCACTTTATGTGGGGTCGGCACAGTACAACCGTAGTCTATACCGTAGGTGTTGGCTATAGTTTTTTTTTACGGCCGGCCGCCTGCCTGACGCCAACCCTCCTCGGGGATATATATGAAATATTAGTAGATTATCGAAATAATTTACTAATATTTCTTTTATCCATGTCCAAACAAGTTTTAAAATTTGGTCGGACATGGTTCATGACATTAGTCGAATGGCGGGATTCGAACCCACGACCATGTTGTGCATGTTCCGCGGAACGTACCCTTAGCCATTAGGCGCTTTAAAATTAATTTCAATTGACAAAGTAAATTCATTAATCAATGGACGTATAGATCTCGCCTTTAAACACAGTCCAACCTTCTGTACGTAATGGTCGCGGTTTCTAGTCTAGCATTTATATTATTTTCACTAACTGTAAGCATCGCCTGAGTATCAAAAACTTGCTTGTTGTAAACAATCCTTCTAGTAAGGCTTAGAGGACTTATTAATACTTTTAAAAGTATTGAATTTATGTAATCTGTATAAGGTTTGTTTTAGTGTAAAGATGCGTGTGCGTGTGTCTGTGCCGTCTGTCGCAGCGTCCAGCAGAGCTGCTGGGATGCCACAATGAGCATATGACAATCCATGCGGAAAAACGCGTACGGTTTTTAATAATTAATAAATGTCTTGAGGCAGATCTTAAGCAACATGATTATCATGCAAAAGTTTAAAAAAAAACTAAAGTTAAAAGTATGCATTGAGTGGAAAAAATGCAAGTATAAGTAATAGTAATTAAAAAATAAATGGACAATGGGAAAGGCACAAGTCTTTTTCTACGCGGCAACACATTTTTGAACAGAACGTAATTCCTCCAAATTCATTAATGCTATCAGGGCTTCTTTGGATGTAACCTACAAATAAAGACGATTTAGATTAGTGAAAGAAACAGACAACGTATGGACTACGAGACATAACTACTCTGGTAGCCTGACGGCGGGTATTCATTTAGTTAAGTGCCATTAGTAATGTTAAGTGATCACTAAGTTCATTGATGTTTCTACTTATTTCGTTACGTAATGAACTTTAATAAAAGCTCATTTCCAACAAAACATTTTCCATGTTACACCAGCTTTTAGAAATAAACGTAATTTATTGTTATTACATCAACAAATTTTATGAAAACTGAAAAATTCGCCTTTGTTTCGCATTTAAAAAGATTTTATTTTTAAACACTGTTCGTGGAACTGAACTAGGTTGGAGATTTAATCTTCTTTTATTAAGTTTTCAATTATAAGCCAATAAAATTTTAAGCTCAAGGAATCGTATATATTGAATATCTGTATAATAAATAATAGACTGGTTGTTTTTTATATATTGATATTGTAAAACAATATACCAATATATTTTATTACTTTATATAATTGGTATTACTAAGCACATAGATTTTTCTAAATTTCCTAAGAGATGGAATTCCTAGTGTCGTAACACAGTTAATTACTTCTTGTACAAAATCGATGCAAATGCTTTTGAAACTATGTACTTTTTTGTGTAAATGGATATATGTTGTGATGACATGATAAAGGTTACAATAAATATGACGGGCGGGATCCCGTAACCCAGAGGTGTAGGCAGAGATTACGGATTTCCATTTGGCGCGATCCAAGCACACCTCACTCGCTTCTTCTACATCCATACATCTGTGAATACATGCTCGTCGATAACGATAATTAATTTATTATTTGGTGTCTAAGGTAAGGTAAGGTTTCTACTTTCAGTTAAAGTTTGTTCAGTTTTTTTTGAATTGTTTAAATATAATTTTCTATGAATATGCTTTAAATTAAATCACTAAGACTGTAATCGTCTTACCACTTCTACGAAGAAGTCATTCACAGTCTACTGGGGTTATCTCGCGTGCCGCACGCACGGCTCAAATTGATTGCTTCTCCATCAGGGACTGTAGAACAATGAAACTATAATCAAAGCCATTAAACTAACTTATCCTTACTATTACCATGCAATCATATTAATTCGTAGTATTGACAAAGAAGCCTAATAATTTATGTCCTTCAATTCCTATTATTGATAGTGCATCAACAACACCCTTAAATTGTTCAGTTCGATGTTTTTTTTTCTCTTGTACGATTAAGTGAGCTGACGTGCCACCTTTTTATGGAATACTTATAGTCGTATGGATTACAATAAGTGTTTTATTCCTATTTATAATAATTACGAAAACTTAGATTTCCAAATTATACGGTTATATGGTTAGAACATCAGTCATCGAGTAACCGTACTAATTTAATTTTTGACTTTATACTTTACAAAGTAAAATATCTCAAATTCAAATCTATCACGCTATAACGCTCACAAAGGCAAATCAAATCCGGGCGCAGTTTGAATGTGCATTGTTGAATTAATTGAAGTCGGCCCGACTGAAACTGGCATCTCGACGCGAGATTCCATCGCCGCTTTGACTGGATTTTGGTAGAAACGTTTCCGCTCTCTACCCATTTCTCATCTAATTGCTTAAGTTATATTAGCCGTGCAGCTGAGATATTAGAACATTTCGTCAACAAACTCGATCTGGATTAAATAATCTAATTTTAGACTTCATTTCATTTTAATGTCTATGTAGTAAGTTTTTGTCTATGTAGAAGTCTTCTCACATATATATGTACATAGGTTTATATTTGGCTTTGTTTTAGTTGCACATACATATATGTATAATGATTCTTTGAAATGAATATTTGAAGTAAAAATTAATTTAACAAGGCACTTATGTACGTTTTTGCTACGTACGTAAAAATTTTGCTACGGGCGTAGGCCTTCGTAGCAAATATTTTAAAACTATCGTAAACTAATATTTTTGGTTGTAATTATATAAATTCTGTCGCTGTTTCTAATCTAGTAATTTTGCTATTTAGTTTAAATTTGATGTAATTTTTACTATCGTAACGCTACGCCGTAGACGTTGTAGATAGCATAAATTCTCCAGATTTTTTCCACTGATTGACAGATACCAGAGACTAAATTAATTTTTTGCGTGCGTCAAAGTTCGAGACCCTGCTCAACTTGATGATATTTTTTCTGTAAAATCGCAGGTTAATTTTAAAAATGAAAGAATATGAAGAAAAACGTGCACAATAAAAAAAAAACTGTTTCATTCAGATTAGATTAGATTAGAATCTTGACTAAAGTTTAAAATACGAACTTTTAATCTTAAAATCTGTAACTTTGTTGTTTCTTGATGATTATTAGTTTATAAACTAAATTACCATATTCAATAAAAAGGGCGAACCACATGTTATAATTTCTCTGTTAATAGTAAGTTTTTTTTTATGGTAAAAGGTGGCAAACGAGCAAGCGACCCACCTGATGTTAAGTGACCGCTACCCATAGGCATCTGCAACAAGCTAATGAGTCGCAGATGCGTTGCGTACCTTTAGACAGAGTAGAGGAATAGACAGGACAAAGGATATTTCCTTCTCCTATTCGTACCCGTCCAAGCCTCTTCCCCTTCCCATCCTATCCTTATGAGGAAAGAATGGGAAAGGGAAGAGGACTCAAATTAGGCCTCCGGCAACTCACTCATCAGACGAAATGCAGAATCGTACTTCTACTTCACGCCTGTCTTCTGTGAGGTTGTGGTATTGCACCGGTCGCGCCGGCCCATTCGTGCAAAAGATGTTGTTATTGCGGGCTCTACCACTGTAAAAAGTAAGTTGTATTCATTGCAATAATTCATATAGATATAATAAGTTTGGAAGTAACTTATTAGTAGTACATTGTGAAACCATGTATATCTTATCTGTAATCCCAAAAATATGTAGAATAAAAAAGGTTTCTTTTAGGAAATTGATTGAGAAAATTGCTATTTTTAGTTAATTACTTCTTGCAGCAGTAATTCATCGCAGGTCCACACCGCACTCCACTGCAGTCCGGAACCCATTGCGAACAAACACGTCTACTAATGACCCTCATCGCCCGCGTATTGTGCTGCACACTGATTGATGTTACTGCTCAACATTGAATCGTTTCCTTAGTGGGTTATATACTGCACCTTGTTCTCTTTTGTTTTCTTCATTAAATTAATAAATAGTACTAGACAACTAGGCACTATCTCAGTAATACGATGTTCTAATCGGCACAGGTAAGTTTGACAATTCAGAAATGTTTTTATCTCCTTGTTAGTATCTTATATTTCGAGCAGTAACGTGCGAATGTAATTGAAGTTTTTTTTTTGGAAATTACTATTTACATGTCTTTAGTTGCTTTAAAAAGAAACATGGCAGCGATAATCTTACATATTGCTATGACAACGAGTGGAGACGTACTATTATAAACATTGATCAATTTAAATTAGTACCTATATGTAGTTTTCTGGAAGAGTAAATTTAACTTTCTTATACTCTATGGCTCAAACAGTAGAGTAACAATTTCGTCCATTTGGGTTTAAAATTCAATTGACGACGAAGGCGCCTTCGCTCGAGATGGGATCGGCGATATGACATTGTAATTTTAATAAACGTCTATTGCAGTCTCGTTTCACCCTTCTGGCTGTCTGACTTTATTACTTTTTCATATATTTTGATGCTTTGACTTCGATAACAATTTCATACCTATTCTAATAATAATTAAACGTAGCTATGATCGTTTAGTCAAGCATCATTTGAATTTGGTCTTAAAGTGACGTGTATACTACTCTATTATATATATCAGGTTCAAGCAAAAACATTATTACCCTTAAAAATGAAATCTACAGATGGCTAAATAAACACTTGTTAGTCGGGTTAATAACATATACAATGGGTAGATGGGAATTATATTTGGTAAATATATGTGTGTGGAAGCTAGATACCATACGTTAAGTAAAATTATTTTAAAATACGGCATTTATATCCAAGTGATAGTTACTAGGAACATTGTGTATAAAGATAGCATAATTAATTTTTGTTTAACTTGTCTCATGCTGTGAAGTTTCACTACCCTCTTGTTTGTAACGTAAGCTTCAATCCGGGCTGTATTCAGTCACGTCTTTTTTCAGCGCAAATACACGTTGTAAAAACAACGACAGAATAAATACCGCTTAAAAAGTTTAAAACTGCGAGCGCTTTGACATGCGACTGTTTGATTACAGCGCAAATTTTCGTATAAATATTTTTTGTTCATCATTTTATGTTTACTAGAAGGTTACACTAAAAATCTTACAATTTATGAACACACAAGGTTTTTAGATAATAATTTGAGGAGCGAAAAGAGACTTAGAATATGCCTAGTTAGCATATTCTAAGTTAGTTTTTTTTACAATTAGTTATTGAACATCAGTTTGATGTAAGTTAAAATAGTGGGATCTGTCATCTGGAACGACTAAGGGTCCTTCAAGAAATGAGCGTACTTCTTCCTCAAAGGTCGGAAGCGCACCTGTTGTTACGGATGTCTACGGCGTCGGTGATCATTTAACTTTGGGCGACCCTTTGATCGTTTGCCCCCTACTCCTATAAAAAAAGTTCGTGATATGTTAAGTCAAAATTATTTCAATCGATATCCCCGGTTTGCCAAATAAAAAAATAAAATTTACCAGTTAGTAAGTACTAAGTAAAAATATTTAGCTTGTTATAAATACGTCATATTTTGGTGGTGATAGTTTAAAACCAAAACGACTATTGGCTGTCTCTGCTCATCTTGCTTACTACAAAAAAGATGGGAAAATTTGTTAATTTTATCGTAAAGGTAACATTTGGCAAGTGTCAAAGTAAAAACATCATCGGAAGCCATACCGACGTTCCATACGACCCGTAAAATGTTTTACTGCTCTTTCTGAACAATAAATTATCATTTTCACAACGAAATAAATTTTATATCAGCCGTAAAGTGTTACAAATGTTCTCTTAATTTTTTTATGCTAATTTTATTTGAAAATTGTCGGAAATTTGTTTGATGTTTATTACGAAAATCATTTATGGGGTATAAATTATGTTTTATCTCATAGACACTGTAAGTTACTGTCAATGATTATGTTTTGTCTTCTAACGTAATCGATTTCAAGTTTAAGTAATACTTATGGGAGATATAAATCTGTGGAGTTTATCTGTACGCTTTTTTGTAAAAATTTGTTATGTACATCAATTTTGACATTTTTAAAAATTTTATGTGTCTTTCTGGATGGCTGGTGATAACATAAGAACGGCTTGACCGATCTTAATGAAAATTGGTATATAGCAAGACCTCGTGATTGCTCAAATAAAAAGCCACATAAAATAGAGGGAAGCCTAATGGTAATCAAAATAAATTATTTCCGAGGCATAGGAATGAACATAAAAGCATCATTTTCTCTATCAGTTGCCGTGGTAACACCTTTTGAGACTTATTATCTATATAACGATATATTATACGCGGGATCAAATTTCAAAAATCTCCAATGAGGGAAATAAGAAACAAATGCGTGCAAAGCCGCGGGCAACATCTAGTTTTATATAAATCGCATACCACGCAAACTACGCGCCAGTCGTGGACTTGCGGGTAAGTAGCCTCCTACTACGAACTAATACAGATCGTATACTGAGATTACTGGGGAAAATACTTCAATAAAGTACCGGAAAGTATGAGATCTCACTGTAAAACTGACTGTGAGACCGTTTTGAAAAGCGAAGTCCTTAATAAGTTGTTTTTGTGTCTTTCGTAGGATACAGTATCGCTTATTCTTTTTAGTCTAGATTCTAATTAATTCACTTATAACTTTATTTAAACATTTCACAATAATAGATTGAATTATTTTTCCTTTTTTTATAGACGCCGTAGATTATTTCTTGACCAGTCGGCAGTCGAGATGCGATCCTTAAGCATTATGTTAGGCGTGACTCTGAAAGATAGGATTAAAAATAGCGTTTTAAGGTAAAAGTGTGGCGTAAAAGTGGATGTTGTGACTAGAATTGAGAAAGGTATGCTACGGTGGTTCAGACATATTGAAAGGATGAATGATGAGAGAGTGACAAGAGAAATTTATCTTGCAAAAGTGCTTGGCAGTGTTGGCAAGGGACGTCCCAGAAGAACTTATATCGATCAGATTACCCGTATTACCCGTAACCGACGAGCATGTATGCGTGGATGTAGATGAAGCGAGAGAGGTGTGCAAGGATCGCGCCAAATGAAAATCCGAGATCTCTGTCTACCCCTCTGGGTTACGGGCGTGAGCGCATATTTATTTATTTATTTAAAATGTTGTACAGACAATGATTTCTGAACCAAAATTTGATTTGCTTGCATTTTGAAGCATAAAAGATCACATTTCGCTTTCCTAAAATATACTATATTGACTTACTCGTATAAGTCCTTTAAACCACACCGTAGTAACGTTTGTATTGTAATGATGGTCTATACCTGGGGTAGGGTCAATAACCAAAGGTTATCGTTGTGATTGGGCAATAAAATTTGAGAAGAAAAAAAAGTATAATTTGGAATATATAATTCACTTTGTTAGATTGATTCCATTTACTATTACATTTGAAAATTATTTAAACGCGATATCATTCTTAACCTTCCTAAGGGGTTTATACTTCTGCAAATATTTTGTCTTCAATTTCCGTTAATGGTAATTTATCCGCAGGTGGAATTTTTTTTAAATACAATCAGGCTCTTCAAGTAAAATAGCACGATTGAATCATTTGATCCATTAATTTATCTTATAAGGTCTTGACCAAAGCACAATATTTGTTTGTTGTGTTTAAAAATATTGTAGAACTTTTCTATTCGAATAAATTTAAACAAATTTACCTTTAAACGCCTCCAAAAGAAATTTCAGCAATTATCGAAGTTTTAATATTAAACATTGCCCTTTCAAAGGAGTTTTGTGAACGAAATGCCGGAGCTTGAAATTAAATTTTTACTATGAAAGGGATCCTAAATATTTCGTTTAGTACATTATTAGAGGAGGACTTATGAAAGATTACAATTATATATAATATATAGATAGATATATGGTAGACGGAATTTTCCAAAGACGAATATTAAACGAAAAAAAGCACTATTTTTCGAAAAAAAAGTTTTAAAGTTTTAAATAGTTAGAAGATTGGTAAAATGCTAAATAAAGCTAAGATACCCAACAATAAGTTTCGAAGACGAGGAATTGTAATTGTTTTACTTTTTAATGAAATTCTAATGGCATTCTAGTAAGTGGCATTATAGAGAGGCTTTTGACAATCTCTGAGTTCCGTCATCGATCAACATGACAGTGCTCCAAATACCACACCACCTTGATGGTTGGCATTCCACTACCGCGCCGTTTTCGCGTAACTTCCTTCCTCGCACTACCGCATCGTGGAATGATCTGTCGCCAGCGGTATTTCCATACCAATACGCCTTCAAGAAGTGAGCGTACTTCTTCATTAAAGATCGGCAATGCCTCTGGTGTCGCAGATGTTCGTAGGCATCGGTGATCACTTATGCGACCAGCTGCACGTTTGCCCCCTTATGTTATAAAAAAAAACCTATGGCTCCTCTGCTAATTTTCCTGCTACTCGTCTCACTCTAAATATTTTATCTCAAACCCTAAAACAGCGGAAAGCAAAAAATATTTACTCTATATTATATATGGAACTATTTCCGAGTAATATATGACATACTGCGTTTGTCAATATACAATAGTCCAAGATTGGTGACTATCGGTGTGACAGAGGACTCGTGGACTTATTGAAAGAGGTGTGTCGTGAATGTCCTTTTAACCCGTAAAAATCGTTGACAGACAAACTGTACTACGACGAATTTTCCTTTGTCTCAATCTAACGATGTATCATTTAGTAAATAAAATAATAATATATAACATCACCTGCGTATCTGACCGAGTCACGTATCTGTAATTGTTTTTTGCAAACATTCAGCTCGATCTGATCTGCTCTTTCATCTTGGCGTTACGTGACCAAGCCACGGTCACGCTTCCAGCGATATGTTTGCGCCAAATATGATTATATTGTTTACGTTACTTTCAATTATTTTTTATCGAAGCCTTTATTTAGTACATGTGTGAGTTTAGATACAAATTGCTGAAATAATATTACCTTTTACGCAAAGCTATATCCGGGATATATCGAGAGAGAAATAGATTTTATTCATAAATAAAATAGAAATATTTTATATACACCTGGAATTAATGGGATTCATCCTTAGGCAATGTTTGATATCCTTTATTCTTTATTAATCTAGTAAATCTATTGAGCCACAATTGCCCTGGTCTTAACATAATGGTGAATATTACTGTATTAAATGATAGCTGTTTGAATTAATGAATCGATTGTGTATATTCTGGGGCACGACTGCGTCAAACACTTATAGCGCTTGCATTAATTGAATTATCGAAGACAGATGATTGACCACAGTCTGTGATAATACTACAATATACACAGAAGATAATTTGTATAATGTAATAAATAGAATGTATTTTAAATAGTTGCTAAAAAAGATGTTAGTTGCATACCGAGGAATGTAGAATGAGCAGCGAAGCTCACGAATTCTTTATATATTAACACAGAAATGATGATAAAATTTTGTCTCGTGTTTCTTTATTTTTAAAAATATGGAAAACAAAATCTACAAAAGCAATTAAAACGTAAATTTATGGAATCAGTCACCTTGGAATACCTTAAAGCTCTTCTTCTAGTGGGCTATATATATGTCGTGATAAGATTGTAATTAAACTACTTCCCCTATTTAACTGTGTAGATAAATTGATTTTAAATGGGATTTTATTTCTTATGTCATACACCTAAGACCTAAATTAGTGTGCAGATATCATCGGAAGGAACCTCGGATGTCATAGCGTGCAGCACGCAGCCAGCAGCGAGGGGGCATAGCCGCATCGTCTAACAATTCTAGCTCTGGATGTTTCGTGTACAAATGACCCAATGACTAATGTGGGTTAATGTAAAAGCTTCTTCGTAGGTATTGTTAATTTAATTATTGAAAATTTAAAAGTATATTATCAAGTAAAAATGTTTGTTCTTCATTCGAGAACACGGCACAGTACGACCGTAGTCCATACTGTATAAGGTTTTGGCTACAGTTTTTTTACGGCCGCCTGCCTGACGCCAACCCTCCTCAGGCATAAATATGAAATATTAGTATATCACCGAAATAATTTACTAATATTTCTTTTAACTATTTCAACCAAGATTAAACTTGATTGTATATGACTTACGACAATAGTCGAATGGCGGATTCGAACCCACGATCATGTTCTCAAGTGTACGGACTGGGAAACATTCACAAAGAGGTTTCCCAGTCCGTATATTGTAAACCCCTTCATACATCCATACATCATTGTAAATCCAAGGTAGGCGCCGCCATAATATGGCGGAAGACATTTTTTTATATCTATTAATTTTATATTAAATAAGCGAAACTTTGAAATTTTGATAGGAAGGTCGAAGCTAAATATAGATTCCGGTTAAGACACACGTAATATGTCTAAAATGATCGATACTATGCGAATTTTTCGCATAATATAGAGTACCGAGAATTCATGAATAATTTGTTCATCCGCACAGAGAACGCTTAGAACGTAAGTCGCTTAATTGCGTCAGTTTGGTGGAAAATATGACATAAAATGATAGATTGGTGTGAGTTAAATATTATATTTTCATTAGAGTGCCATCTGTTGGTGTAAAGCCACATTTCATGAAACTCCTTTTTATTGTTTTATTTCATAAATATGCATATTATGTCACAAACACAGCCGTCAATAGCGCAAAACAAAAGCCTTAAAATTATGTGAATCATTAAATTTGAAGAAGCATTATGGGAGAAATGGCGATACTACAAAAATATCTTTGAGAAGTTGTGTATAATATGATAATATAAAACATCGCGAAGCTTGTTGCACTATCAAGTATATATTAAAGTAAACAACCTTCGACGGCAGTCGTAAAAAGTCGTTTTACGAGCTTGCCATACGTCTAGTTTCGTTTTATCCTGCGGCGTTGTCTTAGGCAATGTAATTTTATGTGTAATGTAGTGTGTACTGTAACGTAATACATCTTCATCTTGCAGTTTAGCCAATAAGGTATAATAAATAGTTAAGTTTTAGTTGTGGTTAATATTAATGAACTATTATCTGTCGGTTCGTGAGTCTGGATGCCCTTTTTGAATTGTTTTTTTATAAGCGGTACACTTACATTGTGCCTATAACATAAAGTTTGTACAGCGTTCAAGTTTTTATAGGCCCGAAAACGTCCCTTTGATGTCGGACGCAGATGTTACCAGAAAATCGGATACACGTCCCAGAAATCGGGTTATGATACAAATAAACTAATGTGCCTTTTCGTAAATTATAATTTCAAATCTTAAAACTTAACTAGATGAGAATTGATTTAAAATATTCTTATTTTAAAACGGTTTATCCATTTCATCAGTTCATCCAAGGTAGACTCTAAGACTTTGACCTTGTGCAGAATCCACCGAGTCGGTCTTACAGATGAACATGCAGATATTTAAAAATGTAGATGCAACGCTATTTCGCACTTTATATACATACTAGCTTTTACCCACCACTTTATGCGCATTCATTTCTTCTTATTTTCCTCCCTGGATTTTTTTGTAACTAGATTCCTTGTATAATAAACGTAGAACAAACGTAGTATTATCATGACAATCGATATTTGATAGCTTATATTTTTCTATCCTTGGGAAGTTTTTTTTCGGTGTAAAAAGTTCCCTATGTCCTTTTATGTACCTCTGACAATGTGTGTGCAATTTCATCACTATCGGTCCAGTCCTTAAGGCGTGAAGGCGTAACAAAGAATCTGCAAAATATATAAATGCGAATGGCATTTATAATATTAAAGGTAAAGATATAGTTTAAGATATAATTTTCTCCTTGAAAATGAAATAACTGCGAAGTGAATCATAAAAAATGCTTTTTTTTTCATCAAGAATGACAAAACGAGAAGTTAGTATTATTTTTAATTAAAATTATTTCGTTTAAAGTTAGGTTACGTTAGTTTTCTGTAATGGCTATCAATTCAAATTTCATCGTTTGCTATTCGCTGATGGAGAGGTAATCAATTTCAGTGTTGCGTGCGTCACGCAAGATAACCCGAGTTGACGGAATGACTTCATCATATCAATACTCAGTTGAAACCGTACCTTGCTTTTTAATAATACTTTTTAGTATGAATATAATAATAAAAACGGTGAGAATCAACGGTAGACAGGTCACACAATCGCAATCGGTAGGTGTTTGATTCTCAGCCACTTTATACAACTATTTATTTTTGTATATAGTTTTTAAAATGATTCTTGGCTTATAGCGATTGGAGCTCATGAATCTATCATAGTTGGATTAATACGAAAATCTACTTAGTATTTCTGCATGCCTACGATGTTGAAGGATGTTAGTATTTTTTTTTGATGACGCCATGACGTCTATAGATTCCGATACGTGATCGCAAATAGAAAATCGTTACTTCGTGTGGTTACACCTAGCAAATCGCTTAAGTTATAATTATTTGTATTTCCTAATGAAATTAAAATTAAGACAGTATTTTTATTTACACTAAATATCGTAAAGGTTCATAGATAATTTTTTATATCAATTTAAAAGGTAATACTCAGTTGGAGTAATAAATTTCAATAGGAGAAAGTTTTGTCGAACATTCATAAATTTGTTTGTTAGCCAGCACTTCACCGGCTCTACGCAACGCCACGTCGACCCGCGTTACGAACTTTACTACAACAGTGGCGTAATCGTGTTGAACATAAATCATTCATCTTATAAATGACAAAGTAAAGTGACGGAATTATTTTACAAGCGACCATCATAGCTCCGCAAGGACTGTCTCACAGTATACAGAAATATAGATTTATTGGTAAATAATTTTGATTTTAAAGACTGAAAGTCACTTGATGTAAGGATAATATAACGTCATTATATCGCCAAGGGCAGGAGCACATTAGATGAAAGCGGAAAATGATGGAACTTTGTGCCCTATCCTCGGGGAAGCCCACGTCCACAAGATTTCTTTGGGATAATAGTTTTGCAATAAGGTAGTAATACCTGCAATAGTTAGTTAAGTAATACATTACTGTAAAATTCGACATTAAACATAAGGACCAAACGAATGAATGATGTCGATGTTCTTAATCTGACTCCACCAATATGTATGGCCGTCGAAGATAACACTGAAATAGCTACGGGATACACATCAAAGGCGGTCTCAATTCGATTGATGCACATTCAAGCGGCGGTTTGATTTGATTAAACAATTCGGGATCGACTGGCGGCATGGGGACTCAGGAATTCAACAAATATATGCTTACAATACTCCACCGAACGATAGAACTATGCAGGAAAGGAACTATGGTAAAATTATATTAGCCTTCAGATAAATATACATCGACAGTCCTTGACACAAATATAAGTAAACGTTTAATAATTAGTTTTTTTATTTTTAAATTTATTTATTTACTTAAAAACAGTATACAGGAATACAGTTTTTATTTTTTATTTTTGTTTTTATGAAAAGTAAATACTATTTTAAGTTGTGAATTTAGTATTTTTACAGTGTTCTCTAACCCGTAACATCTGTTGCGCGAATGGACCGGTGAAATAACGCGACCTCACAGAAGACAGGCGTGATGAGAGCGGTGCCGGAGGCCCAAATCTAATCAAAAAAGGATTGGACGGAGACGGGATGAATACTATTTATCCCCTCCATTGTCCATTAAAAGGTAGGCAACGCAATACAACTCATTTGTTTGCTCGTTTGCCACCTTCTCCTATAAAAGACAAAATATTTGAAATTATACTAGAAATACTTGAAAACCTCTCACGTTTTTTAATCTTTCGAGGGTAGAAAGATGTACAAATTGCTACCCGTATAAATTTTGGTCAAGATTCAGTTGTATCTAGACAATTTTAATGTACATGTTTAGTTATTAGACAGGAATAGTTAACACATCTTGAGGTGTACTTAAAATACAAGTAACACAAGTTTTTGAAAATAAAGAGAAAATCTTATAGTACGTGTGATATTGGTTATTTCATGTCTAAATGTCACGGATACGAGTAAACCCGAACCAGTCATGATGCATCGCTCGCTGGCGGAAATGATCGAGTGTCTGACTGTGTCGCTGGAACTGTATCCGAACGTATATCAAACAGATTGGCTATTTACCCACGGTATATTTGGAGTGTGTACTACTGTATATTCGATCGGAATTTTCTTATGAGATGAACGGTAATTCTGTGAGCTTAAGGTGTGTATCTATTTATTTATTTGCTCATTTTGTAACACCTAACAACCGTGGTGTCACAAAGAGTGGATTCAACGTTTAGATATAAGAATCCCGTAGAATACCTACATCTTTTACGTAAATAACTTGGATTTGAATCCTAATCGAACTGAAGTTTGTATGACGTTTGACGATTGATAAATGTGGTCGTCTGCTCGGTTTGTAATGTATGACGGTAGGCAGCGACACATTAATATTGAATACTTAAAAAAATGCTGTCTGTCAGTTTACTAACTAACGAAATGACTTGAATTAATAATATGAATTAGTAGAAGTGCAAGTAGAATGGTCTTCATATTCCTGAAATTTAATATAAACTTCTCGAGCAGCTACGAGAAGCTTTTACTTTTTCATAACCCACAACTTTCAGAGTACGAATCAAAGTATTAACTTACTTTTTTATGATCTTTTAATGGAACTGCTGTACTTGGGAAATATATGGTTTCATTCGCTTAGTTTGTCTAAGCCCATATAATTTTCTCTAGATAATATTACAAGAAATCAGGAGAAGGGATTTCAGATATTTGTTTGAATATAAGAAGATTGTAAATAATTTAATAATTAGGTTTTGTTTTGATTGATTAGTGATATTGAATAATAGTTCATTTGTAGTCATTTAAAATTGTATTGATTCATTAATTAATGGAAGTGGGATATTCGTACAGTCGAGCTTTTGAAAACGATAGACCTCGAGTGTTAATATTCTGTGAAGTGGACTTTCGACTACAAAGGTAATTGTACTTAATAATGTTCCAAACTTTTCTTAAAATCTAATTTTAAACGTTCATTAAAGTGCACAGAAAGCCTGGTTTCTTTAAATGGGTATGAACTTTCTATAACAAATATCTATTATTATGAACACCTACTAATGTATGTATTGCGATTATATTACATAGATACAATGATTTTAAAATAATGCAGTGAAAACATACAAAAAGCAGTAAATAACGAACAAGCGAGTTAGTTATATTAAAAGTAGAGAAGCTATGTTTTTGCAAACCTCAATTGCAGCGCTGTAAACTACTTTCCCGGTCACTTATAAGTTTTTCAGTACTTTTACTGTACACGAAGCCGTGGCCGTATTATAAATTGTTTCATGATATATCGTCCTTCGGTACAACTTTAAACTTTATCTGTATTTTTATTTAAAGAAAAACAATAATTTGTAAGCTTACGTTGCAATAAACATCTTATCAAATGTGTGTTGGATAGTTTTTAGTTTAAACATTGATTAATGATATTCTCAGTTCAGTTTGTAACTGATAATTCACATGTGACAAACTGTAATAGTATGTTAAAACATTATGTATATTACACATAAACTACTTTAATATAACTTACCCGTACTTGTATACAGCCAATAGTTATCAACAGATATTAATATTCGTATGTAATATTAATTTAACTGAAATTTATAATCATGGTCAATGCTCAGTGAAACATACATTGATCCAAATGCATTTAATTTTAAATTAATATTGAAGGATTTCAAATTAAACTGTTCAAAGCAGAAATGTGAAGCAAATTATTTATTACCAGTAGAATTTCATCGTTTTATTTTGATTTGTATTAAATTCATTGCATTTGAACCGATAGTTTGAACGTCTTAGTATGATTAGTTGAACAAGGCAGGATAAGTATGTCTAGCATGTCTATTAATATTACAAAATTTGTTTTAAAAGAATATGGCTATCGGATTATTTTACAATTTTAAATACATATTTCATTTTGTGAAATCCGACAGCTCTTCAGACACATGGCTACTTATATTATGTACAACTTGTTACCAGAACTTATTTTTACTTTATTCTTAACGTGACCAGCGCTGTGTCTGTCGTCATCTTAGTGGTAAAGCCTAACTTCATTGTGAAATGGGAGATTAGGAAAAGGTAAGTAACGCGTAGTGCGAGATTCTACCTTTCTCTCTATCTCTCTCTTTCTTTGTGGGTTGTTTCCTCATTCTTAAGGGTCGTGACCTCTCTCTTCGATTTTCTTATAATATATGCGGTTCTCAGTGATTATTTATGATTATAAATAATTATCTATCACTGTCGCGTAGCTTCACACTTAAAATGATATCCTTGAATCATAATGAGCTAAAGATAAAATCGCGCTACAGATGTTTAACGTCCTCGTGTCAGATTACGTACTAACATCAAATCTGACGTGTTAATTTTGGCGCAACTGCACGACTTCGTTAGAGCTGTCGAAATTTTACATGACTATGATGCAAACTGTCATACAGTTATATGTATAAATTAAATACAATAAAAACTCTCATATTAGTCAATATTTTCATCAATAGTGCGAAATTTTAGATCGGTAAGTCAAAAACACGTACATTTCTTCTTCACTTACAATCGTTTTGTGTGTTCCCGATGTATGATGATAGACTCATCTCCAGGCACAATTGAGTCGACGCTTTAATACCTCTGTCAGCTCTATTACTTAACTTACGTACGTTAAAAGACGTGAAGGCTATTTTTTTTAATTAGCCTCACAGCCTCACGCCTCTTTATCACGCTAAGGATTAATGGCTAATAAATGGGCAACAGCTCAAAACCAGTATTGCAAAGTTCGAAACCAGTACTCCAAGATCGTCAGCTACAATCAATGTACAAATATACATATTAGTCTTACCTGCTAGACCTAAGTTCCAAGTATGATAGATCGTGACATCAGAACAAAATTTAAAAATGATCATCGTGACTTGGCTCTCGCTATTTTGGTCCTGCGTTATTTTAATATATTTTTAAACACAATGTAAAAATCTTAACCAGAACTAGAGTTATTTAATACGACAAAGTTCAGTAAGATAGCGGAAGGTTACCGAGCACATTCAGCCATCAAATTCATAAGATACGACGTTACTCGGCCATTATACTCTATGTAGGGAAAGCAACCCTCGCTGCGAGATAGGGTCCGAGATAAGACGCCGTAATTTCAATAAACGTCTATTGCAGTACGTAGGGAACGTTTTGTGATATCCGACCGATCTGTTTATTCTTTCAGAGATAACTAGGGTTCGTTGACTTAATAAATTCTATGAAACGTACTTATGAGCATTCGTGGTACTATTTTAATAGACGTAAGTAAATTTTCCTTTAGAGTATATTTTTATATCATTTTAAATTATACAAAATTACTATATTAGGTACACTGTATATGAAAATAAATTGGTTAAATCACATTACTATTTAAGTTAGTTCGAACCGATGTCGCAATTTTTGAAATTCGATCCAATTGTACGTCACAAAGAAACAGAGCTCGTGAAAAATAAGGAAAAAAATAAGTTTTATATTACTTCATAAAAGACGATTGGGCGTATCATATAACGCGTGAATTGACTCCAAGATTCTGCAAATTACTGCTCACAGCTTGTATTCCGAATCCAGGCTATGTTTATTTCGAGCTTTAAATTCAGCGCAAATACAGACTAAAAACACCGTCAGAGCAAATAGCGCTTTAAAGAGTTTAAAGCCACGAGCGCTTTGACATGCGATTGTTTAATTACAGCCCGGATTACAATTAAAAGTAACTACGTAAATACTGAATAAAACTTTCTGATAATTATTTTGTACATAAGAGTTCAGTAAGTTTATTTAATCACTTTTTAACAGAAAAGTAAGTAAACGTAATACAGTTGATTTTTGTTCCATGGGACCCGAAAACCAACATTTTCATAAAGATGGCCCCGGCTTGGGATCGAATGCAATGTAAAAGCTATTTTAACAACAGGGCTACAGGAAAAAGGTATTTAGTTTAAGGGGATAGATTACACACTTAATACGTAGCAAGATTGGTGGGAACCAATATCGTGCCAATTGTTACGTTATAATTGGATCCCTATTTCATAAAATAATAAGTATGTAATTTTAATATTTTAACTCTAACCGATACAGTATGGACTACGTTCTATACTGTGCCGTCCCCACATTTGTGGGAAAATGGCAGGGAGATGTTAAATAATTATCTAATTTTACTACGCTCTTCATGAAATGTGCCTGATTTGACTTTACGTTTGATCGTAATATTTTTTTTTTCATTATATTCGTCTTTGTATTTCATCCTTTATTTGCCAGTTACTGTGCCACCCATTTATTGCGTAGAGAATGACTTCGATATTAAATTCATATCGAATTAATAATATGCAAGTCATATATGTATAAGAATGGTAATTAAAAAAATACATTTTATAAATTCTTACTGATAGCAGTACAATAGTACAACTTTAGTGCTGTAGAACTGCAATTACTTGCGTTCCACGTTACAATATCCGTAGCGGAAGCGACAAGAACGTCGCGTCTCACTAGATGTTTCATTCGGATGAGTAAATCCTTTGTGCTGGTTGTATCACTTTGTGTTACTTGAAACTTAATTAACTGCTGCTAAAGACGTTATTTGTAACATCACACGTTTTGAAAATTACAAAAATGTTTAGTTGGCCTTGAGGTTTAAAGTGTCGGTTGTGAAACGGAAAAGATAAGATGACCTTAGTTTGCCTCCTTTGATTGAGCGTATCCCGTACACATCGGGCTTCGGCCACAACCAAAAACATTTTAAAACTCACATACTTTTCTTCGACTAAGAATTAAAGACTTGCACGTTTATTGTTAAGCTACGAAAGATTGTTGTGATCATTGGAATACATTTTAATTTAACTTGCTTTGACTAAAAGGTGCAAATATACTTTTCCTATATTCTATCATTACTTTTGGGAAACAACTTATCTAAAGTTGGTGTACTTTGTTAAGAAAAAATTAAAAGTTTCTCCATCCATTCCAAGAGCAATAAATTATTTTTACAAATGGCGGCTAACAATAACAAACTCCCGTTGAAATTATGTCAACACGATAACTGTGAAGTTATAATTGCTCTTTATGTATTTTGTGAAATAATGTACATTATCATTAATAAACTTTCTTTTTGTAGCATATTGCTATATGTCGTATATTTTTAACCGACTTCAAAAAGGAGGAGGTTCTCAATTAGAATTACAATTATTGCTTTTTAAATTCTCAACTTTATACTTACTGAACTTTCGTATTTAGTGGGCAACAACGCAAGTGCATACATTATAGTATAATAGATATAATTATATCATTATAATTAGCCTCTATAATTATTGTTGAAATGTTTTTTTTGGCAATATTGCGGTTTTTTAGACAAGCCTCTTACAAAGATAGACACAAAAAGCGAAACTTTATCTGAATACAAAATTTAATCCAAATCGCTTGAGCTATTTCCGAGATACACAAAATAAATAAATGTAGAAGAATCGCTCGTTTTATATTATAAGATCTACTTAGATTAATAAATTAAAAATATATTAAATTTCGAAACGTCGATACTCAAGTGACGATATATCGTGCGCCGACCAGCGGAGATGATGAAGTGGCAGCGCGTTTGATTGAACACGTTTCGTAATAAGTAGAAAGCTCTGACCGATCACTTTGATAGTCCGATTTTTTTAATTTATATACTAGTAGTTGACCACAATCCCAAGCAATGTCAAATCGCGACGCGGTCGAAAGATGGTAAGCACTAAATAATTTTTTTATATTATTAGGTGCGCAACTAAGTTCTCGCTTTTTTTTCGATAAAAATATAACTTTATTATAAAAAAAATGGTTACAAAT
>DWTW01000153.1:0-19941 GCA_018246275.1 Papilio slateri
TTGCCATGATAATGTTATATAATTATTTTTTGACAATAACAAATTATTACATGTTATTTATACTTCAAGTTACGAAGATAAAAATGAATGCGGGCGAAGCCGTTGGCTACAGCTAGTCGGCTTTATATAATTTTCGGAAAGTCAAAAAGCATCGACCGGGATATAAATTACATTACTGACATAACTAACAGCATGATTATATTATGATATTAGATATTCTTAAAATTTAAAGATTACTTAAAATTTAAAGATTTAAAATTTACAGCTTAAATATAACCGTTGAAAGAAATGAGCTCGATTGACCGGTTGAGTTTAATTTACAGTTTCACTTTTTTGTCTCGACTATTAATTTTGCATATAAAATTGCGACGAATGATGTCGATGTAACATCTAATACCAAAACCATTACTTTGTTATTAATAAGTCGATGTAATCATTCAGTTATAAAATACTTCCTAGTTTGTTAAAGAATTGTTAAAATGTGTTGGTTTTGTTTTTTTTTTTTGAATATGAATGCGATAATATCTACTAAATAGTAAAAAAGGCAAGCTCGTGAAGAGTATCATCGTTTTTGCACACTCCTATGTCTGACGGGCGTGAGTGTTCACGTTATTAAACTACATTAAAAATTGAAATTAATTTACCGGCGCCACATTCGCTAGGTATATCTAGGTTATCATAGATTCGCTAATTTTATGGCGCTACGCTATTTATTATATTCATAAACTTGTGTTCAAAGTGAAGTATCACTTTGTATTTATTTTTTAATGTAGTAGACTGGCTTGTCACTGTTAGGCTGGAGGAGGCTTTCACAGATTCACCGAGCTTGAGGTTGCCGAGCGCAGAGGGCGCTTAGCCTAAACCTCTTTAAGAGTAACTTAACTCGAGGGCTCGGCTCGGGCCGTTACTTTATTATTATTATTACCGGATTGGGAGGCCGCCAAACTCTTAGGTCGCTTCGGCGGGCGCTCCATGGAGTAACTGGACTCAAGGGCCCCCGAGCTGGAGTCGGGGATCTCGGCTTGGACTGTCACTCATTACGCGTTTAGCATTTCGATTCGAGGGTACCCGAGAGGGCCGAACCTCGACTCGATTAACGAAAGCTAACATTACTACCACTTCGGAAACCGTTAGCGCTGGTAGAAGAAGTGGCGGAAGAAACTCCAGCAACGCTCCTATCATCAACGGCCGAAAATACTCAGCCAGCTATGTGCCGCATCTAGAATAAGATGGCCGTTCTCGCCGGCGAGGACGGTGTGTGATCTGGCTGCGAAACTGTTTTAACCTAGCCTGAGCGATGGTTGTTGCATTGTCTCGATAGCTGAGAATGTGCCTAGGTCATCTGTAGTCGTGACGGAACGTACCGTGCGCGATCGGTTTGTAGGTGGCGGCATCCACAACTAACTGATTAGGATGACCGGCGGCGGACTCGAAGTAGCGACGCGACACTAACTTCAGGTATTGGACTATGGTAGACAGTTAGTAGTGCAGAGTGTGAAGAGGACTGGGCCTAGCACCGACCCTTGAGGCACCCCGGCTCGAACGGCGTGTGCTTGTGAACACACTCCCTCGACGCGGTATCGGAACGTTCGATTACTAAGGAAGTCTCGTATTATGCATACGGGCACTCCGTACTTATATAGCTTGTTTATAAGTCCGTTGTGCCATACTTTATCGAACGCCTTCGCCACGTCGAGGAAGAGCGCTCCGGTGTTAAGGCCGCGATAACGTTTTTTAAGGATGTGCTCCGTGATGCGGTGCATTTGATGGGTGTATGAGAGTTTGGCACGAAAGCCGAATTGCTCGGGAATGGCTATGCCTTTGCTTTCCATAAAGGCACAGAGATGGGCTAATATTAACGTTCATAAATCTTCCCAAACATTTTGAGAAGACTTATGGGACGATACAAGGTGGGATTTGTGGCAGGCTTTGTGGGTTTGAGGAACCCAATGACTTCAGCATCTTTTCACTCGCTGGGGAAGACGTCTTTGGTCATTGCCGCGTTATAAATAATGGCTAGAAGTTGTATAATGGCAGCGGGAAAGAGTTTGGTCATCCTATTGGTAATACCATCAGAACCGGGAGCTTTGCGTGGACGCGAGTTTTTAATTATTTCTTTGACTTCGTCGCATGTTACCGAGGGAACGGAGTCGCGAATCGGTTCTTGATAGTAATGTAGTGTGTAATACAAGAGTTTTATGTATTTGCGCTTGGTTTGATGAATGAGGTGTTTTTCCTATCACATTATCTAACTATCTACGTAAAGGTTGGCAACATATCTGCATCTCATCTGATTTTTACGGTCCGCTACAGGTAGCTCATTCCACAGCACTCGATAGTTATTGCTTAATATTACTCCTTGCGTCGCATATTATAACATATTATTAGTATCCAATCCTTTGCATACCTTAAGAGGTTGATAACTATAAATTGAACTAATATTCGTTACATAACTAATACTCACAGAAATTATGTCCAAAAGCTTGTAAACTCCGTCATCCGCTACAAATTTTGATCTGTATATGTCGTTCCATATGATCGATTCCCATACAAAGTTAAGTAAGGATATCATCCACCTAAAATTTAAATATAAATCTAATATTCGTTTATTTAAGCCCCTTTTCCTATTAAACATTTGGACCAAAACGGCTAAGCATATTCGTTATGCTTACACGGTTATTTGTGGCTGAAAATTGCAGCTTTCATAGGAGACGTAGAACTGAAAAGAGTTTTGCCTTCAGACATATTTCTAACCAATCGTGACAGTAGCCATTATGGTGTCACCATTAAAATAGTAAAATCAAGGGCTTGGTCGATTGTTTTTTATCCTATAAAACTATAGAATCAACATGATCAGAAAGTATTTTCATCTTCATAGTTTTCCAGACTTTACTTGGTTTGAATTATCAGTTTTCATTCGATTTATGATCTCTGTCTTTTGAGATTTTTTTATAGGATAAGGTGGCAAACGAGCAGGCGGTTCACCTGATGTTAAGTGACCGCTACCAATAGTTTTTTTTATATGAGAAGGGGGCAAACGAGCAGCGGGAACGCTAAAGTGATCATCGCCGCCCATGGACATCTGCAACACCCGAGGATCCGCAGATACGTTGCCGGCCTTTGAGAGAATGATAATGAGATAGTAACAAGAAAATGAGTAGCAGATGCATTGCCTAACTTTAATGGACAGAAGAGGGAATAGACACGAAAAGGATATTTCCTTTTCCTATTCATTCCCTCTCCGTCCAATTCCCTTATTAGGAAAAGATGGGTAAGGAAAGAGGATTAAAATAGGGCCTCCGGCAGCTCACTCATAAGAAGAAACGCACAATACTTCTACTTCAAGCCTGTCTTCTGTGAAGTAATGGTATTTCACCGGTGGAGCCGACCCATTCGTATAACAGATGTTGTTACGGTCTCTACCACTGTAAAACAAAATTTCTGCTAAAAACAAAATCGTTAATTTTAGATTAGATTGTTACCTGTCACTTATTAACAGATTTATTTCCAATGAGCTCAGTACGACGTTCAGCATTCTAGTCGAGAGAGTCTGCACGGAGGATGGCCATTTGATGTGTGGATACACACGACAGTTTACAAGAGAATTAACCTCAGTGCAACTCGTCAGAAGTCTTAGACACACGCACAAAATCACTTGGTTCTTCTCAACCGGTAGAGATTTTTGATCAAGCAGAGTATGACACAGACCTAGAATGTTTTAATTTTTTATAGAGAGGTTTGAATTGAGAAATGTTTGTCCGGGAATGTAGTATATATATATATAATATTCGGTCGAGGTTTATTTTAGGTAGTAGAGTATAGTGTTTAGTTCACATGATGATAATTATTATTTTAACAAGCAAATACGACTATAGCGTAGCATTGCTTTAATAGTATGGACAGAGAGGTAGAAATAAATTAGTTATAGAGTCTTCACTGTTTTCGACTGACTTATTAAGACAACATTGCTATATTAGTGGACTATCAATATAAAATATACTATTAGGCTACGAAGTCGTCACATTAAAATTATGATACTTACGTATAAGTATAATAATACCATGACTATCGAACAAATCTTTAAGCATATAGCGACGAAGTTGACTGTATCTTCGACTCATGGCGACCTGCAGTACTCTGAGGCACCAGTAGAGAATGGACAAGTCGTACGGACTCTCAGAGTACCATTCAATGTACCACATTAATCTAAAAATGAGAGATATCAGTTTCAGGTAAAACTTTGTATGACAGGTCCGTATTTATAGTTAAGCGCTAAATTACCCAAACATCGAATGTCGGTTTTGGTAAAATGATATAGCAATTATTATTACAGAATGGATTAAATACCTTGCAAAAAGATGTCACTTTCTTCATTACACACTTGAGTTGCATTAAAAACTGTTTACAAAATTTCAGCTTCTAAGTTTTGCAATCGGTTGACACGAGAGAACTTAAATTTATTATTCATTAACACAATTTTGAAAGTTAGCATTTCATAGCTGCACGTTTTCCGATATAATTCTTGTAGAACAATAAAGCCTTGTGGACTGATTTCCTTAGCCGATGTCATTTGGGGCCAAAAAAAAAGTATATTCTTTTCTCAAGGGCCGCTAATACACCTGCATCTACTCGGGCAAATTTAGGGGTCACCCTAGACGAAATTTAATTTTTTCAGTTAAGTGGCATACTCAAGAAAGGCGGTATTAAGAGCACCAGTAGATGATGTTGATGTATGAATGTAGAAGAGGCGAAAGGGGTGTAACAGAACTGTGCCAAAAGGAAATCTGTAATCTCAGTCTAAAAATTTTAGTGTCTAGTTCTAATACCTTCTTATTAGTCCATAATCTTGTACGGAGCGTAATGATGCTATTGGAAGAGTGCAAATCAATGCTTTAAACGCCGTTTTCCTTAAATCGGCAAAAAGCGGTGGTGACCAATGGGCTTTGAGCTTGCAAAGAACTGGATCGAGTAGGTACATAAGTCCTAGAAGCCAGTGTCGAGATTCCATAAGCTGCAAATTATCCAGAAACTTTAGACTATATGTACCCATCACATATGGGGTATTAATGTTTCCATACTTTGCTATGTTTTATTTGAGAAATACGTTGCTTTAGAAGATCTCGTGTCAAAACTGTTACTAAATTTTGCCGATAAACTGAAAAAAATCGAACCATTAGATTAATTATATGATTTACTTACACATTTATTGTCGGGAAATGTTTTGAAAAAATCCACGCATAAATATATTAGAACTTGCTTGAAATGCACATCCAGTTGTCCCGTATTGAAATTGACAGACCCCGTCCAATCACGTCTTGCTGGTACTTCCGTCCGAACTGACAACGATATCACATCTACAAAGAAGAAGAATTATATTTTAAATACGTTTGCAATAATTTATGGCAAACTTTATTGTTTGGGACCTTTAGTAACCTTAAATTGATTTTCTTATCATCAATTGTATAAGAAATCCCGGAATTCCCTTTTATTTTTAACTAACAAACACTTTTAATCTGGTAGATTGATTTAAATAAAAAATGTTTTTGGTTAATCCCATCTCGATACAATAACGAGGTCGTAACCATTATTCTTCTCCTTCTTTTCAGTGGATAGTCGTCCACAACTGGACGTAGGCCTATCCGCTTGACCGGTCCCCCGATTGAGCAGTCACAAGGTGAGCACCCAGTAGGCTCCCGCAACCTTGACCAAATACATCTTCCGGTCCATCTTATGGGAGGCCTACCTACGGTGCGTCAACCTCTAAGTGGCCGACATATTAAGACTTTCGGCCCCATCGGCCGTCGGTTCTGCGAGCAATGTGTCCGTCCCATTGCCACTTACACTTACTGGTTGTAAGAATTGCAACCAGTAAGTGTAAGTTCCATTCCGGTTGTGGTAATTATGAACAATCAGGCAACTACTTTTTAACAAAATGACTTACAAAAATGGTCTGCATCATATCAAACAAAACTTATACTGTTAAAGGACCTTTTTATGGTAAACAGCAATAGCACTGTAAATTAATATTCACTCTTCTTTGGATAACGTAAATTAATAACGTTCTTAATAATTTCGCTCACGTTTTAGATTTACCGGAAATGCATGAAACCGAAACATAAAGTTGCCTAGTTATTTTTTTTATGGACTTATGTGGCAAACGAGCAAGCGGGTCACCTGATGTTAAGTGACCGCTACCCATGGGCATCCGCAACAAGCAAATGAGTCGCAGTTGCGTTGCCTACCTTTAACGGACAGAGGGGATAAACAGAAAAAAGGATATTTCCTTCTCCTACTTATATCCTCCCCAATCCTCTTCCCTTCCTATCCTATCCTTATTAGGAAAGAACGGGAAAGGGAAGAGGAGTGAAAATGGGCCTCCGGCACCTCACTCATCACACGAAACGCAGAAGCATACCCCTACTTCACGCCTGTCTTCTGTGCGATCGTGGTATTGCACCGGTCGAGCCGGACCATTCGTGCAACAGACGTTGTTGTTGCGGGCCACTGTTGAAGTGTGCATCGCATCTTGGTCATATAATGCGAAGCATGAAATACGAATTGTTGCAGTTAATTATTCAGGGAAAGAAACAGAGAAAATGAGGTCCAGGAAGAAGTAGAACATGTTGTTTAAAAATGTATGCGCGCACGCATTCTTTATTTAGAATAGCTATGACGAGGGTTCAAATCACCATGATAGTGGCCAACCTTCGTTAGGAGATGGCAACTTAAGAAGAAAAGCACTATTTTTAAAAAAGCATATTACTTACTTCATCAACAAAAAAACGTTTCTTTTCTTTTAAAGTAAATACGTACGTTTATAATAAAATAATACGCAAAATACATTTACAGCAGATGTAAGAGCGAACAGGTGTTAGCGCTATAACGTTCTTGATAACTTAAACGCTATAAGAATCAACACACGTGGGTTTATTGCCCGCTCATCCCCTAGAACGAATAACTTGCTGTAATGACTTACAAAGAATAACGGGTCATACAGAACTGGCCCCTTGACGGTACCGCTAGGTCTAAGATTACCATAAATGTCTTATATAACGGAATATAGAGGGTGGGCAGTGCAATTAGCTGAGTAGTACGAAGACCGTTCTATTTCATTAAGAATACGTAACTTTGCCTAGTATGGTATGTTAGTTTTTTCTATGACGCCATAGATAAAAAATGAGTACGTATTTTGATGGTCATACCAATCCAATTCTCATCAATCATATCGTCCTGTATCAATCCACTGCTGGACATAGACCTCTTTCCTGTCACACGACTCTTTCCGGTTTTGTGACTGTTGAATCTACGTCCGGCCCTGCAACCGATTCCATCGACACGGTTGGTGTTATAATTCGGTTTAAGAGGAGACAAGTGTTTTAGGGATAGGCCTTACGTCAGAAACAAGAAAGGAAGGAAGGTTTGAATTTTGCATCAGTGATAGGCATTGAATTGAAATTTGACAAATTCTATGATCCACTTTTGTCAGATTATAGCGGATCTCCTGTAGTACAATTTGTGATTAAAATCTCCAATCTTAAAAATCATATCAATCCAAAAAACTAGTACGTGGTTAAATCTAGGAGAGTCCCATATCCGAGGCTACAGCCGGTCATTTAAAGGCCATCGCACACTGAACACGCTGAGAGCACTAGTCAGTTGTATTAATGAATTAATTTTCTGCAATTTTCACCGTCGGTATGGGCGCGCGTCACGCTCCGCACGCCCGGCCCGTAGCCGCGACGCACATTGAATTTTAAGTCGCTATAGTTAGCTGATACAGGGTAAACGCTAAAATTAATATGATCACATGTCATGTCTATTATGAAAATCAGAGATATGCAGATTTTTAATGAGGGAACAGATTTTTAATTTAATTTATTTAAGTTATAATAATTACAAACATTATTCATCATGATCATCGTCAGCCAATTAACGTCGACTCCTAGACGTAAAATTCTCCAAGGATCACGGCAATGATTGATCCCTTGTCGGTCATATCCGGTGGAATCCTGAAACCTTGACCAGATCCTCTGTTCACCTTCTAGGAGGTCTACTTACATAAATCATTTATATTTATTACATAACTATGAGCCATTATTGTATATATTTGAATACCACACACATTGTTATAGTTACTTTTTGCCCAAGTATTTTTCATTAATCCGAATTAAATAAAAACTACATTATAAAGGCATTATAAAAATAGAACCATAATCAGTGAAACTAAAATAATTTACTTCTTTCATTTCCTGACTTTTTATTGTTTTTCAATGTAGCAAGTAAACAGGTCAACATTGTATTGCCTTTTATAATTATTACGTTAAGATACAATTGTAATAACACTCTGTACGTTCAAACATCTATATACGAGTTTGTTTGTTGCCCTTATTTGTTGAAAATAATGAAAAAAAAAACAGCACAACATCGGAGTCAACAACCGCAATAACTATGACCACTCCTCCATTGCCATTCTATAACTGCCAAAGGACAGCCAAGCGTGAAGGGATTAATTCCGCACTTGGCAACGTGTGGAAGTATGCCAGAGGTCACTTTACGCTGGTCGTTACCTCGTTCTATTTCCTAACGTGATTTTTTAAAAAAAAAAGTATCTTATTGAAATAAGACGCTGATTTATTTCCTGCTAGTTCTATTAATCCTCGCATACCAGAGCTATGTGGCTGAAAATATCTTGAACACAAACACGTCTCGCATTCCGAAACACACGTCGACAGACACGTAAGCTCACTTATATATACGGTATTACGAAATAAATTTTCTTACAATATTCCCGTCAGCTTACACTGCTGAAAACATTCAGCTAAAACATGTTGTCAACTCTGTTTTTTTTTTATAGAGGAGAGAGATAACAACATGTTTTATGTGATGTTTTTAGCAGTGTAAACTCACCGTTAGCATACTCACCATAAACCACCACATTATATTGTTATGTATAAATAAATATATAGGTGGTGTAAATAAATATACAAGAAAAAGAGGTTGAAATACACATAAAATAATGGTTTTCCGCAAAGTAAATATATCCAAAATTCGACAGGGTACTGAGCCCAAAAAGAAATATCATGTAATTTTTTCTTGTCTGTAAATTAACTTCAAAACCAGTAGGTTAAAAGGATCAGCTTAGGTGTCTAAGTCTTTAGGTAGTCTAAGTATTTTTGACTGAGGTCGCATTTTGCTTGGAAGAGGTATCAACATCCACAGTTAGCTTATGGTGACAGAAGCTCGGCCAATCTTCTTACAATATAAATGAGCTCGGGAGTGCCATCGAAAGCACGGACCGCGGATTTAGATGGAATTAAAAGAAGGAAATTTAAGCAGCAAAAGACAGTAATTGTAGCTTATGCAGAAAATATATGATAGGGGGCGTTGAACATGTATAATGAGGAATTGTTGATATAACGTAAAAAGCAATTTTTTGTTGTTACTATAATATGTTTAAGTTTGAAAGGGTTATAGTTTTTTATCTCTGCAAATTGTCGAAAACACACCACACCATTATATAAAATTAAATAACATAAGAGGTTTTATATGTTTTTTTTGTTTAAGTAAAGTCTGGCAGGTGATAAGTATAAAAAAGGTTAAAAAAATAACCTCACCCACACATACACGTCGTTGGTGTGCGCACGTCTAGTTACGCATCATTTGTCAAGACGCGACAGTTATGTTTCGCGACCGCGCCATTTAATTAGTATTTAACTTATAAGGAGCTGTAGCGCTAATTAGTTTATTTCAGTAAATTAAAGAACAACTCTGCACCTGCGGCACTCAGATCCCCGAGCCGTCACACGAGGCATCCTAAAATGTATTCACAGTCGAGCATATTATGTTTTTTTTTTAATTTATAAGTACTAAATTTTTAATCTGCAAAAATAAAATCTATAAACAATACATTCAAGCATTTTTGGCAGTAAGTCTGTATTAAGATCAGTCAGTTAGTTTTCGCGATTTGACAAGTTCAAGTCTAGTCAAGTTATTAGACTAAGGCGACGATTGCACTAACACAAAGTTTGTGCTGTTAGATACATAACTTGTGTATGTATTTCGAACTTTTGACTTATATGACAGATGATAATGACTGTAACAATATGATATTGTTAGATACATGTTACATATCATCGTATGCCAAATAAAAACAACCAGGTCGTAAGAACTTTACAAGTCAAAAGGACCTCACAAGAAACCGGCTATTTTCGTCTTTATAGTAGAAGAAGAAAAAAGGAAACAAGCAAGTGGCACGGCACCTCACTCGTCAGCCGGAAAACAGAAGCAAAAGGGCATCGACATTATGCCGTCATCCTGGTAGGTCGTGATACTACCCCGCTCGGGTCGAATTATTCGTTTAAAAGGTGGTGATAAACGTGTCGATGAAAAGTACGACCAAAAACTGTAGTACACACTATCACAATTTCTGGTCGTAATTCAAGCTTCAATGTCTCGCAGAATTTTTATTTTCTTCCTGCCCTTTTCTCACTTTATGTGGGGTCGGTACAGTACGACCGAAGTCTATACTGCATGTAAAAGGTTTTGGCAATAGTCTTTTTACGGCCGGCTCGCCCCGCCCGACGCCAACCTTCCTCGGGCATATATATGAAATTATAGTAGATTATCGAAATAATTTACTAATATTTCTTTTATCCATCCGTGTGGCGATTCATAGGTAACGTCCAACAGTGAACACGATGATAACACCTACATTAACAACAAGCGGCCACAGAGGGCACAATGTCTGTCCGTACTGTCTTTTTACTTTTGTGTTTCTTCTTTAAAACATTACACCTTAATACAGCCATAAAATTCTCGTTTATAACACACGTTCTACATAATTAACTAAACACACTAAATAAAAAAGCAACATTGACGTCTAGTTCTTCGTCGATAATGATCATCTCTTATAAATATCCGTATAATGTCTCAATGAGCGAGCAAAAACTGAAGAGCTGCGACGTCGCATGCCTCGCTTATACGATACGGAGGTTTTTGTCCCTTTAGTCGCTTCAGTCAGCCAAGTATGCCATTTACTTCACACTGTCTGCGTTAATACGACTGATACTGTTCTTCTTATGCACAGTGTCACATTGTAAGCGATTATAAACAGATATTCAATGTACCAGTAATAGTCTTTGGCATGATAGGAATCTAGGAAACTCAGTACAGATCTAGCATAGGGTTTTCTGATGAATTTGTGCATATATTTATACTTTCAGAGAGCTGGTGCCCATAATATATAAGGAAATAGATGCTAGTATTCATTCTTTCGACTGTCCTTTTGATAGATTTAAATAACCCGGCTATACATAAGCACCTCTTCGGTAATTGTATTTTTTTTGTAAAAATAAATCCAACTGATTTTATGTAAATAACTATTGTTACACGCAGAAAAAGTACGGATGTCAGTACAGTTGTGGAAGTAGAAAACCTACTTCCACAACCTTACCCTATCCTTAAGAGAAGAGGAAGGGACCCGTGGAACAAGCCAATTCGTGCAAAAGCTACTGATGCTGGCTCTATCACTGTTATCATTATTATTAAATAATGCTATTAACTTTCAATACAGGACGTCTACCGACACATTAAACAGTGTGTTTCGGCACAAGCCAAAAGAATACAGTACTGCAACTTTAAATACCAATATTAAACAAACCACCTTCCTTGCACTGGAAGAAATCCCCCTTAAATAGTTGAAGTTGTTTCATACAATTCCTTTAATTTGGCAGATGTGTTTTAAGGAGCGTTTAAATTGACAAGTATAGTTGAAACAGATGATTTATAAGTCATGCAGTCACATACCTCATGGATACATATTTCAACAAAAAGAAAATCATAAATAGTTGGTTGCTTCTCTAATTTTACTTTGTTTTAAATGATCATGGCATCAAACACTTTATTTTTAACGTGAAAAATATATTTGATGACATAACATTGATTGTGAGTCATAGAAATTTAAAACTAAAATCAAATAACATACGATCAATTACCTAAATAATGTATTTACTATAAAATAATTATTACCTATACATATAACCTTTGAAACGCAATGCATTCGGTTTGCTTTTCATATCCACCGACATTAAGGGTTTAATTAAAATAAAACTTTTTATATTCCCTTTAAGTGTTGAAGTAGAATTGAAAATAAAATAAACATTACCACGCTATATTTAGTACGTTCAAACGAAGCACAGGTTTTTGTATTGACGAAGCGACGCGGAGTTCATATCGATTGTTTTAATTAGTGCAAAGGTGAGACCGACAGACAGTCCTCAACTCAAGTCCCATTGAAATGCATACAGTGTAGTTAAAATATGGTATTTAAGTACACTGAAGGCGTTAAAACTGTCTTTCTGTCAGTCTAACTATTTTCATTATTTTGAATTGGAAGGCATCGAGAATCGGTATCTAGAATATGATGCATTTCTAAATGTTATCTTTGAGACTCTCATAAACATATAAGATAAATAAATATTAAATAAAGATTCATACTCCTAACTTAGAGGGATAGGCAGAGATTACGGATTTCCAATTGTTACGGGATTGATACATCTCTTTCACTTCTTTTAAACCCGTATGGATTACCCGTGCATCCATGCTCGTTGGCTATTTTATAATAGAGTGTAATACTTAACGATTCTTTAATGAAACTGAATGTTAGTCAACGCTTGCACATAACTCTACTAGGTCTTGCGATCTAAAGGCACTAAATATTAGAGTAATCGCATCCACAAAAGTATATTTGTAACGTTCCTTTTGGAAGCCGAAACCATGGAATCTGCTGCTTCCTGATGGAGCTCCTACTCTTAATAATTGGTTCTGGTGTTTCTATACCCACTCGTCAGACGAATTGCAGAAGTATAAACACATCTTAACGCTTGTATACTGTAAGTTCGTGGCACTGCCCCGCTCGTATCAGCCCAATTCGAGCAACATCTGTTCTCGATGACTCTACTATTGTTGAATTATTATTTAGCATATCCTTTACATTGGTTTCTCACTAATTATCTAGGGGGTGTTAAACGTATTCGACCGCGCTGAAGTTATTGGTCCTTTCAAGCCGAATACCGCCGGCCCGGTCACCCATATAATTATTAACCACGCTCATTAATGCTCTAATTATTGACACAATGTTAAAGACCGCAATTTAATCTTTGGTGTGAAACGACGTGAAGCCTTATAAAAATTATGGTAAGGTATACGCCACAATGTGGAGAAAAAAAAACGACTCATTATACTCGAGTCTATAATATTTTAAAGACAGAAGATATGTTTGTATGTGTGTAATGGGTTAATTTTTAAAACATATCAATAAGCTTTAATAATTATTGCACTATTAGAATCCTACGACATTCAAAATTATAAGAGATAATATTTTTATAACTAAACACATATTGCTATCCAGGGCCAACTACGAGTTGGTCGGTGTTTCGATTGGAGGTCGACCTCCGTCAGATCAACGGAATTACCGAAAACATGAGGTATCTTATAAGAAGCTATATAGATATACTAGCTTTGCCCCGCGGTTTTACTTACCCGCGTTAATTATCCTTCTCACTTAGCGTTATTATTCTTTCTGCTCGGCTCCTAGAGGTCGTAGCGTGATGTTAAATAGTCTATACTTAATTTGAGCTGCCGATGCAAAAATATTTTTTCATATTCGATTAATTCCTGAGATTCACCAATTTAAACAAACAAACTCTACAACTTTTTTATATTAGCATAAGTAATAAGGCCCAATTCCCATCCCCTTCTGCACTCCTTTTCTTAACTTATATTTTTCCTCTGACTTAATAAAAGGCTGACGCATTTGCAACTCGTCTTGGTATTACGAATGCCATTGATCACTTAATATCAGGTAAATCGCCTTTAACCGTAAAAATAATTTAAATAATCCTTTTACGCTTACTATCCTTTTCCAATAAGGATACGATGGAATGGGACTGAGGAAGGACGAGGGAGGGGATAGACAGGAAAAAGTAATGTTCTTTTTTTCTGTTTATCCCCTTCTCTGTCCATTAAATGGTAGGCAACGCATCTGCTCATTAGCTTGTTATAGATGCCTATGGGTAGCGGTCACTTGATATCGGGTGAAATGCCTTCTACTGTATAAAATACATTACTATCCTTATTTTTAATGTAACATAATAAAAAGATTGTATGTTTCAATAGTACTAAAGAATTTTAAAAACGCCAGCCAACTTCGTAAAAATAGCCGACATGGTCCCAAAGAATAAAGTACATCGGACATCGATTGCTTTCTGTCTACCCTAGTATTACTAAAGACGTGATAATATAAAATTAAGTGAATTGAAAACATAGTCAGTCAACAAAGTCAGGAAAGCTCGTTTCTAGTTTTTATTGGTAAAATTTAAACGCTCCACAAAGTGATCTTCGTGAGATAGCCGACATTATCCAACCTCAAGTACCAATCAATGGGCGGTCTCCCGTTCAATATAAGTGCTTGGACTAGTGGGAGTAATCTTCCTATCGAGAAGTAGCTGCTAGAATGACGGATGGCTATCAAATGATGCGCCGACCCATCATTATGTATTGATAGGCCTCAATACACTACGGTCAGGAATGTTTTATAAACTCACTGTTTATTTACATTTAATTGGATATCAATTTGTTTCTTAGATATTTTAAAAGTATCTTCTTACAGACTTTAACTATATGAAACTGTATAATTTAAAAGTTATGCACTATTTTGTATTAATAATAATAATATATTTTATTGATCTTAAATCATTAAGTTGCTGGAAGGCTTCCAGATTTTGGACCTAAATAAATACTTTGTTTAAAGTTCTAACTGATAGTATTAAAAGGCAATTTACGGAAAAATTTATTACTCCTATTTTTAATCTTTTATTGAAAATTCTAATTATAAATAATTCCTAAACTTTTCATCAATAGCGACATAAATTCTTATTTTTTTATTCGTCGTATTCTTAAAAATTGTGGAGGTGTGGCTTTTGTCACATACACCGGCATTAAGATGTACGTGTTATAACTCTAGCATTATCTGATATCTCATAGGGAGAGCCTGTAACAATACACCGAAAGTAGACCAGATCATTGTCAATTTCGAAAAATTATAATATACAAATTTGTTACGAACGTAATGGAATCTAGAATTCGTAGTGTAGTCGTCCGATTAATGCCAATAGCTTGAATTCAGTCGGTAGCTTATAAAGAAATGCACGCTATAAGAGTCGCACGCGCCGGCATGCCCACCTGCCCCGCAGATGGCCGTTTGTATCCTGACTGATTGCTATTTCACTTATACGTACGATTCTAAGTATCCGACCAGCACGCTTGTTGTCAAAACCGGTGTTGTTGGAGATAACGGAAAATTCTAATTTTGCTGTGAGAAAATAATATTAATATTTTAATTGACATTTTTTATAAACATTTACCAATGGTAAAGGCCGCAACAACAACATCTGTTGCACGAGTGGGCCGGCTCGACCGGCGAAATACCACGACCTCACAGAAAACAGGCGCGATGTATGCTTCTCCGTTCCGTCTGATGAGTGAGGTGCCTGTGCTCCTCTTCCCCTTTCCATCCTTCACTAATTAGGATAGGGTGGAAAGGGGAAGAGAATTGGGCGGGGAGGGTATGAATAGGAAAAGGAAATATTATTTTTCCCGTCTATCTTTCATTATATTCCTTCTCTGTCCATCAAAGATACTCTGCGACTCATTTGCTCGTTGCATAGGCATCCTATGGGTAGCGGTCATTTAACATTAGGCGAACCGCTTGATCGTTTCCTCCCTTCTGTGAATCTGCGATTGAAAAATCTGTGGATAATTGATCCTCACCAACTTCTCTCGCATATCTTCGTCGCCAAAACTACTGCACTCATATCGCTCAAACGTCAGCCAACAGACTGAACATAGTTTTAAAGCAAATAAAAATTAAATTTTTGTATTTATTAAAACTAACTTTATTATTTATTAACATCTAATTTATAAATACTGAGTTTTTATATTGAAAGTTTAATTTTTGATTACAATGCGCGTGAATACGCTGGATATAGTTGTGCATTTGCGCACGCGCAAGTGTGTGTGACTGTGTTTGTATATAGGTTTTTATTTGAAGTTAAAAACGAACTCATATTTGAGTGCATCTGCGTTCACCGTCTCCATAACACGTAATATTTTTTTATTAATAAATCTTGATTTGAAATAAATATTATTTCAAAGTTTTAACTTGTTTTAACATGTCAATAACGATATTATCAAATACTTATCCAAATATTCCCTACTTGGCAAATAAGACTAATACCGATAATTGTAATATTATCAATAAAAAAATAATACTTAAAAACATCGTTACAGCATATGCCACAGCAGTTGCTTATCTCCCATCTGCCGAGGTGAGGGCCGGTAGGGTCCAGTGGTAATTAACGTGTCTTATGGTCGCTGGGCGAAAAAATTACAGACCGCCGTCGCACGGCCGCTTGAACACGTCGACGGCTGTCGCACTCTAAGTGTTTGAGTGGCTGATGATTTTAGAAATATCAATTATCACGCGCGTGATTCAAGTCCTATTAGGACACAAGAACGCAGTGGTTGAATAATTCCACAATTTTTTTTATGATAAAAATATTAGTAGATTGTAAATAATTGACTAATATTTCTTTAACCATTCCAACTAAGCTTAAGCTAGGACTATGGTTCACGACCATAGTCGAATGACGGATTCGAACCTTCTAGTAGTGTCGCAGTCCGTATCCTTAACCATTGGGCTACTAGCGCTTCTTGCTATTTGAAAATATAGAATCATAGCTTTTTTTCTTTCGGGAAAACAGTTCAGGTGATGTTAGGTAACCACTGCTATCAACATACGCAACAAGATGAGTTTAAGATATATTGCCAGCTTTATTTACAGCAGAGGAATGATGTAGACAAAGAAGATAAGAGAAGGACAGGATGCGAAGGGATTAGGCGTTAAGCACTCATCAGACGAAACGCAGAAGAATACAAGTAACAGCTGAAAACCCAATAAATCAGATTCATCCCATCATATTGATAACTATGACACTCCGGGGAAGAAAGCGAATCTAGTGATACCTCACTCTTCAAAATCGATCAAGGCGTTTAGGCTACAGGAGGTCACAATGGAACTGACAAACATAACATCCATACGCGCGAAAAACATTACCTTCCAGGTTCAATCGGATAAAAATAACCCTACTTCATAGCTTCACACCTCCGTGTAACATTCGCTACTGCTACTCGCCCTACAATTGTTAAAAGATTCTATACACAACTGGCTTAAAGTTCTTGACATTTGATGAATTGCGAGAAAGAATATCAAAGGAGCTGCCACCAGTTCGCACACGGACAATGCAATCCACTAGTGTGTAA
Source organism: Papilio slateri (assembly GCA_018246275.1). NCBI lineage: Eukaryota > Metazoa > Arthropoda > Insecta > Lepidoptera > Papilionidae > Papilio > Papilio slateri. The sequence goes on from DWTW01000153.1 coordinate 17,380, forward strand.
GCTATGACCGTTAAAATTATGTTAAATAATAAATGCCGTTAAATAATAAATATTCCTATTTTTAGTAATTAAAAGATAACCCCAAAACTTCTATCACAAACGGCCGAAACTTCTCTTAGGAAATCACTTAAGAACACCTTCACTATCATATCTCCATAATAATAAATCAACATAAACGCTACTGTTGACGTTAAGATGCTCATTATCATTGAAATAAACAATTTTAAACAATTTAAATTAACCTTTTATACATTTAGACATATAGATATACATTTAGATATATATTTAGACAGATACAAGGTGTATTAAAATTTGAAAAAAGAAATAATAAATCTAAGTCATCTCCAAATGCAACATCTAATAAACACACTGTCGACATTATTACGGTAATGTAGTCAGTGGACAATAAATGAAATCGTTGAGTGAACTCAGGTTCGTTTAATGTTATTTCGTTTAATGAAATTTCTTAATCTACTGCGATAAAAATTGTCATGTCACTCGTAACACCTAATACTAAAATTAGGCTGAGATCAATAACAACTCAACGCCTAGAAGTTTATTACGATATGACTTAGGTTCTTCAAGAAGAGAGCATTCTCCTTCGTTCAAGGCCGGCAGCGCATCTGCAGTTCCTCTGGTGTTCCTGCTGCATGTTCAAGGGCGGCGGTGATCACTTTATATTAGGCGACCGGTTGCTTGTTGGCCCCTATAAGAAAATTATCTTTGCGTATTTTCAAACGGTATAAGTTAGGTACAGTTAATTTATAAAAAAACAAACAAACCGACTGACTGTATAATTATCTTCATTATTCACATTATTATATTACCTTTGACACTCCAAGAAATAATATAATACGAATTTAATGACATCACTTTCAAAATCGGTGACGTCGTTCAGGTCACAGGAGCTCACAATAATACAGACATACGTACATTCATTTATATGTCTTGGTCATATTAGAATTATTCATTTCATAATGTGGCCGACCACTTCGACAAATGGTTGTATTTCATGATATGGCCATCAAAATTTACCATATCGTTTAAACACCAACGTTCAATGACATATCAATCAACGTCTGGCTATATCATTAATGTAGTTTCCATGAATAATTCGTAAAATTCAAGTAGTTTTGTGTCGTAACAGAGTTTCACTTTATTTTTATTATCAATTGGAAAATTATTATTAGCTTCTTTATCAGAATAATTGTGAGTCGCTATGATGCATCACAAAATCAAAATAATATCAGCGCCTCTAACAATTGATAATGTAACTATTTTTAGGATATGATCACTATGTTTGACCAGATCATGAGATAACTTTGTTTGTTGTGCGTTTAACTTTCCATATCGTGAGGAGATAATTATTCAACATTTCATGAAATGGCCGGCTACATCATGAAGTGTCCAATTCTAAGAACTGGCCATACGCAGTCCAACAGAAAACAAGGACTAAAAAGAGCGTTTCTTGATTATGATTACATTCCGGATCCTACTTTTCTGCCGAGAGAAATTTCTTGCCTCTTAAGAAACCCTTTTACTTTTACATAAGTCTGACCACCTCATTCCGGTAATGCCAACAAGAATACAGTAAATAAATCAAGTAAATAACAAACAGAGAACTTCAAGGTAAAAATGTATCTTCATAGGCCATTTTTTATTTTTACATTATACATATGCTCTTTCTGAGTAAGCATATACAACTTTAAATTAATTTTGTCTGTTCAGAAGGATTTTTGATAGTCACATGTCTATTCTATTGCTCCAAGAAGAATAGATTGACAGCAATATTTCCGCTAGATAGAGACGTCCGTATCCGCATACGAGCTCACGCCTTACGATCTCGATCCGTTACTCGATTATCACTCGATTAACAATAATCGCCGCACGGTCGTACGTTCACGGCAACAATCGATTCAACTGTATCGATACAACGCCCATTACTCACCCCATAAATTACTAATCGAATCAATATAATAGGCCGCGACTAATTTTTGAATGCGCCATTTTGTACGCTCTTTAGTCCGCGGCTATATACCGCTGGATACGACACCGTACGACTTGCACAAGTAACGCCCGTGTTCGTTTGTTGTCATTAAAAATATAAAAAGAGATTCGGTTCGGTATTGAAAATAAACTATGCAATAACTCGCTCGGGACATGATCGAGAAAAAATAACTAGTACAAATTTAATGGATAAATACGGTTTTCTTTTAAATTTAAGATAGAACTTGAACACAATTTATAGTCAACTTAAACGGGACTACACTAAATAGAATAAATAAGTAAATAAACACTCACGCCTCTAACCCGGTGACGTGGACAGAGACCTCCAATTGTTTCAGTATTGTTTAGTTTGTTGCGTTTACGCCAGTGACAATGAGACAAAACGAAATTTCAATATTTTAACAAGTACAACACCCATCGAAATTGCAGTGCTTATTACGGTTTTGAGGTTCAAATAAGCGCTGCGCTACAAGCAAAATATTTACAAGCGCGACTTTGCACCACCACTGTGTTTGAAATCCTCAATCCTTTTATACAATTGAGACAGATATATAT
>DWTW01000154.1:0-19936 GCA_018246275.1 Papilio slateri
CGCACCTGCGCCGCGCTCCCCGCTGCATTCCCCGTCGCTCAGGGTGTCTCGCTCGATCCGGCGCTCTCGTTTTCAATATTATTCTACGTCGCTAACAATATGATAATGCGTTCGCTCATAACCGCCCTAAATTATTATTAGTTATGGACTTACCTGGTTATAAGCTTAATATTTTATTTGAAACTAGCTTTTGGTAGGTAGTTCGTGCACATTGCTTACTAATATTGCAAGAATTATTTAAAAATGAGTAAGTAATTTCAGGGTTACAAACATTTTGATTAAAATAATATTTTTTCGAAGCTTTCCTTCTCATATTAGTATATATAACGAATAAGTCTCATCTACCACCTGCATGTTTAGCGAAACATTTTAATAGTAATTTTCTAATTCGTATTTCGTTCACTCGCCAGATATAACCAAATGATAAGTTATTTATAACTTTTTTATTAATATTTTCGGTTCATTGGCCATCAAGTCGTGCGATTCGAATAACTTAAGTTTAATAAATAAACTTAGATAATAGTCGTTCTACATTAAGGTTCATTAATAACGCTCATTATTTAACTTTATGGTAAATTAATGGGCATCGTATGTTAGTAGAGGTATTGCTATCAGTTTTATCAGTTTATTTAAAAGTAGAATATGGATTAGTAGGCAGTATTAGATTCTTCCATTTGTCCTCCATAACTTAAACGTTGAATAGATAACGACTTAAATATTTTAATCAATTTATATTTTCTTAACTTACCTCAGCCCATTAGACTGATATAATAGCTCTTTATTGCTCATAAATTTATGTATGACATAAAGACACTAACAAAATTAAAAATGAATATTAAATGTAAAACAATGCACTCAAAGGGGTTTCTTATAAAAACAAATGCAACTTTATTATATGTTTTCTTAAAAGTATGCGCAAAACAATAACACCTCTTTACTTTTCTTAGTGTCAACAGTATAAAGGAAAATATCATTGAAGGCGACGGAATTTGCGAGACGGTCTACACTGAACCGGCGACGTCATCGAACGAGCGCGCATTACGTTCGATTGTAGGGCGATCTCGTCCTAATTGCCAGCATTGTGTCCACATGCAGATGTGAATGGGCTTTGATTTGGGCCGGGACGGGGCCGGGGGACAAATCGCTCGTTACGGCTGCAGGTAAACTTTCATTGAGCGTCGGAAGGCGTCGGACGTGAGAGGCGGCCGACAAAATGCCCTCGTTATTCGCCGCCGAATCACTCGTTCATTGTGCTCGGGGAAACGGTAGACGCGGTTGTCGAATCACGAAAAAGACTTTAATGAGGCGTGAGATCGCTCCAAATAAACGATTGTGCACCTCTTGGATTAATGAAGGATTGACGTTAAAGTGGCCCAAGGTACCGACGAATTACCGCATTTGGTTTAACATATAGCTTCTATTTGTCAACTGTTAGCAAAAATTTATAATTCTCTAAATCTAACCTTGTAATAATAAAAAGGGTAGATGTTCGGAAGCTATGAGAGTTTATGGGAGCTTAAATATGTGGATATTTAAGCTACTTTCAGTATTCAGTATATTGAACAAATTTCCACGAAGCGTTCGGTAATTTTATATATTTTTATAAATATGCATTATTATATACACGCCTTGGCCAAGTGTACGCAGTATGTGGCTGCCAATTCGGCGGCAAATATGTAAGCGCAGTTTAAAAGCATTGCCATGCGAAACACTCATGTTTTAGCTCCGAATCGTATAGATTCCAGTGCAATTCCAAAATGATCGTGAACCAATTTTCTGTTCCATACCAGAAAGATCAGACATCTTGTAAAAATGTCCAAAACAAAGGAAATGAAAAGTTATATATAACTGAGTTTAATTTCGCAACTTTCCTATTAACTTTATTATTCACAGGAATCAGGGATAAACCAGTGGACAATTATTTTACAGTAACTTTTTATCATGTCAACATTCCATTTCAGCTATCCAGTTAGCGTTCATTGATTTAACCAATTTTAGAAAAGCACGAACTGCTTAAAAACAAAAAATGGAACAGTTTAAAATTTTGACGCGTCCATGACGGTACCTGTATCGTTGGCCAAAATGCAGTTTTGAAATTTTCGTCAGTTCATCGAACCACCTGTTGCCGCGGAAGGCGAGAGAAAAACTGGAGTGTCGGGAGGTCGGGTGAGAGGTGACTTCCCCACCTTGCCCGCGGTCCAAACTAACACCACGCCAATTAAAACTTGACTGCTGGCGTTTTATCATGCGGGTGCATTAGATCTGGGCCATATCATAAACCTTTGTATATTTGTAATGTCATTTTTTTATGTATTTAGTGAAAAATCTTCGTTGATTTTTTTTGTGGCCGTGTACTTATGTATGTAGAATTATCCATATCTTGGAAATATATTGAACTTTGGTTTGTTTTATTTGGATACGCATTACGCAAATCTGACATATACCTACTACTTTATTCTTATCTAATCCATAGAATTTGTTGCAAATATAAATCGTTACTGATTTTCAATTCCATTTAATTCAGTTCCGTTTAAGTTAACGAGCCTACAATAATTTGTCTTTAGTTGTTTACGACGCTTTGCGAATGAACTCTTGAAAATTGGTAAAAGTTATCTTTGATGGGTATTTAAAATAAGTTCTCTATGGAATCACACTTAAGTCCTAAACTGAAAAATGTAAAAGTAAATAAAGTACAAAACACACATTTGCGAATGCACAATATTAAAATGATTAATTTAAATTAAAATAATATTCAATATTAAAACTTAAACATTGTAACCTTTCAAGGTTCGAATTTTTAAGTTTCAAGATATCAACCAATTCAATTTATAAATATAAGGAAATTTGTTACATGTCCAAAATCTGACAGGATTTAAACTTACCTAAGTTTAAATTCTGTTAGATTATAGATAAGATAAGCCTGGTAAAAATCACTCTATATCTATCCATCTAGAACATTACTGTGCACTAGCATTTTGTTTTACTCCAAGCATAAAATATTTCATAATAAAAACATAGAAAAATTATCTCTGAAACTGATAACTTATTTTTTATAGCATATATAAAGTTATAAAAAAGTAAGTTTTAATTATCAATAAGCGTAGGGTTGGCATTTTAAAATGATTATGTTAATGAGTTATACAATAATAGCGCTGGGACGGAGGCTTGTAACGCGGATGGTGAACCCTGAGCCCGGCAGACAGGTGGCAGCCTGCGGCGCAACGGTCGCCCACCGTCCGTTGTGACCATGCACATGGCACTTCGTATCTTTTAAACACAATTAACGATTTACTGTTAATTCCTGCTTTTAATTAAGCCCTTATGGTATGTTTAATTTAATTACAAGATATCAGACGTTGGTTTGAACAATATATACGTCATTTTAAATTTCCAGTGTTAAAGTTTCTATGAATATATTTATTTGTAAGACAAGTAATTATTTCAGTTACATTTGAGATAAAAAAAAATCGTTGAGAAAGAACTTCTTTAGTAAAGGTTAATATATACAACCTAGGTTAAATATATATAACATAGACAATCTCTTGAATCACTTGTACTATTTGACTTATATGGGTACTCTTAAACAAACCTAGTTCAAAATATTAACGCATCTCTAGCTGGCAGCTTAATGTAATATTTTTATAAACAAAAAATATATGCCTACCCACAGCGCATGAATTCATAATGACCAACGTAACAACGCAAGGTCATAAGGTTAAAACTGTTTAACTTAGTCAAGTTGACGCAATAACTTTTGAGTGTAGCACTGAACTCGAGGCGGTGTCAAGTGTTGCGTTAGTTCTCACTGGCAACATGACATTTGGACTCACTTGTAAAAAAAATAAATATTTGTGTTTAGTAGCGAGGTTAACTGTGTACTACGTTATACGTAACTAAAAAGTGTACCTAGTTTGTTTTAATTTTATTTTTTGGGTTAAGTTTTAAACGGTAAGATAGTAAATACTTTGCTTTTCATGTTAAAGGAAGATATGTATATAATGAAATTTATAGAAATAATTATTTTCTGTCGGATATGTCACCGACCGATTGTAAGATTCGTCAGTTTATAATCTGACTAGACATATTATGAACTGTCAGCAAATTGTGAACTGGACGAATCATTGACAATTTGACGTAGGTATCATGTCAAACGCAACAAACCTATTTAATCTATGATTAAGATCCTTTGAAGATATTATTTTTATATATAACTAAGCTGTCATGGCCAACTTATCGTAATAACGCAAGCATCAGTTCACAATTTGACTTCGACAGTTTATATGTTGTCAAGAAATGACTATGTCAAAGTGTGAATGATTCGTTCAGTTCACAGTTTGACAGGTGACAGCTTAAAATATGCATGCCCTAGTCCTAGTCAATATACATGCCCTATAAGTTGACAAAGTTCGCAATCTGTTGGTGACTGATAAAGTTTAAGTTATTTTCGCAATGATCTTAATGCTGTAATTCAACTTAACATCAGGTGGAGTCGTAGACGACCAGTAGTTATTGACAGATTAAAAAATATTGATAAAACGAACTCATCTTCTTGGAAGTTTCTCTTCAGGTCGTTTAGTTGAGAGCCATACACATTATTTTTTTTACAAAATAAATCTAAAGTGTCAGTTGTGTCCTGCCAATAACTCTTAATATTGTAATAAGTTATTCTAAACTAGGTAATAAATATCCGCTGCCTTAGAAAAGGTAAAGACACGAGTGCACATGATTTATATATTGAATGTTAAAGGCTGCATTGACTCCGATCACGGGCCTCACGCGCTCCACTCCTACAATTACGCGCTTGTGTCATATTTACAGCGCAGGTAATTGCCATTCAATTACTTGGCTGCGCGCAGCGTGCTCGAGCGAGATGCCGCTATTGCGCAGCCGACGCTGTCTCGCTCGCGCACGCTGCTCACCCGACCGGCCATCAATCATCGGGCACCCCCCGCCGACCGGCCATAGGGATGGGAATTACAAAGCGAGTATCTCAGTCCGACAATGTTCGATAAGTGGCCAAACGCCACGCTGAAATTAATTCCGAACCGTCTCGGATCCAAATGTCTTTCTTGTTTTAGTTCTTAATATTAGTTTATATTTTTAACTGTTTTTTTAAGAAAGAATCGAGTATTAATTTTCGTTACTTATTTGCGAAGATTTGATTAAATTAACCAAAATATTTTTGAAAAAAAAAACTTATGACGAAAATACGTAAATAAAATTAATTAATTAAAATATGGCACATCACTAGTCATCGAATGAAAGAGAGTGGTAAAATAATATATTCTTTTAAAAGCAATTTTGTGTAATTAAACGCTAAATCTTTTTCAAGTAACATGCAAAAAGTAATTTAAAAGGCAACTGCCTATGGAAATAAGAAATATCTTTTATTTGAAATAATTATGCGAGCTGTCGAGCGGACTTCACGTTATCGTAGCAATATTTTACGCTTTAGTAATTAACCGAGGAATTCATTAAACGCGCTAATTAATGGACGAGGATAAGTTCATTTCATACATACAATACGATCATTAAATCTACTAACATCAGTTATAGTGTTTTGTCTATATTTACATACTTTACGTTCTTACTTCACACGAATCATTTTATATGATTAATTTAATGTAATAAAATAACTCATAGTCATATTTAATTAAGTAGTAGACGCATAAGAAATCTATAGAGAGAAAATAACTGTTTTAACTTTTTATCTTTCAATTATTTAAAATTAAAAAAAAAACATCGATAATTCGTGCCACACCACAACCCTCGACTAACTCGGGATGAACTGCAGGTATGCAATCTTTCGCCTTTATGCCTTCTACCCATACGACTTCAATTTGGTAGTCGGTCCATTTTGGAATAGAGCGCAATATCCTGTTCTGGTGCAAATTGATGGATTTATTCTTTCAAAGTGATAAAACTCTTACAGAAAGCAACAAATACCTACATATATTAATACAAACTCTCACTTCACTTTTAGATTTTCATTATTAAGGATATTGGTAGAGCGGATGACGAAGATTCCCAGAGATGGGATAGCGACGTATATAAAAGATTTCTAGTTGGACATGACGATCGCCAATCTCCGATAGGAGATGCACTCCAAGAAGAAGAAGGAATTTCCTCCTCTTTGGCCTCCGCGAAGAATTGTCATAAAAAGGTAGGTTATCGCAACCTCGTTGACCAGATCGTCGAGCGTTCGTTTTGTTACCTATATCTGTTTGTATTTAAACTTTGCCTTGATTGGGTTTCGAACCCAGCACCAATAGACTAGCACCGTACCTTCCATCTCCTCTGACTATGGGGTCAACCTTAAATCGTTAATAGAATAAGTGTCTATTTTCTAAGAGATATTGAACTTTTGAATAATTAGCTGCGTGCAGAACTAATACATCTCGACCTCGACACTAATTAACTCCTAACATAACACAGTACACAAATCGTGTCCCACTTGTTGCCGGCGTACGGTACGCAGCGCGAGGAAGCGAGACCCACACTACGCTCGCTACGTAGGTAAATTAATCGTAGATTTTTCTTGGAAAAGTCCGAGTCTCGCCTGTTTCAATTACGTTTACTAATGACCCGGCTCCGGCTCGCTAATTAGCCACCTCGCTAATTAATCGCGACGGATTCGCCTCGTAACGCGAGCTTTGCCTAGCATTATAACAATTTCTTGTTTACATTTCCTTATCGTGTTTTAAATATGTATTTATATTGTGTTACCTTAATATTGAACTCACGAGATACACGACTGGACTCAGATACAATAGAGTTTGACTTTGAGTGTTAGAGTGTAAAGTATAAACGAACTAATAGCTAAATTATTTTGATAGCTCTTGGTTAACCTAAAAAAGTTGTACTTATACTGTTAATTAAATGGTATTATGTGTCATATATCATAGAAAGAGATAATAGATGAGGGACAAGGCTTCCGATTTACAAACTGATTGACTGTCGGAAATTTTATTCAAAGCTAACTCGTATTAATAATTTTCATATTTCTTTATATGTACTTAAAATCATTTCTTTAGATATATATGGTCGTGGCTTACTCCCTAACATATTTTCACCCTTTATTGCGTGATGAAGAGCAGTTAACGATTACTGATTCGTGTAATTCAATTAGGGTTACCTCAAAACGTTAAAAGAATCCGCTTAAATTTGGCTTAAACTTTACTTTGGCTGTATCAGAACAAAATTAATAAAATATCTTCTGTTTAAATTTTGCGTTTGGCTAAAATAATGAAATTTGTCATCGCGCGACTTCTCGAAATGAAGACAGTTTGTTTCACAGCCGCGGTGAATGGTGCCGCGGTGGTGGAAAAGATAAGGTAATGAAAAGGAAATATTACAAAGCAATTATCTTATGGAGATAAGATAGAGCGATTAGATCTAACAAGTCCAATCTCATTATTAAAGGTTGATAGGATTTAGTACAATAACCACTTAACGATGACACTTGACATGCTCGCTTCTAAGCTCAGCTTCTAACGATTTTAATTCGTCTATACTATATAATATTATAATGAGAAAAGATTTGCCTGTCCGTATATACCGGATAAACCCAAAAGGTACTGAACCGTTTATAAAATTTCTTTTAGGCTCATCTATCAGGCTGTATTTTAGTTTTTTTTTATTTTATCTATCTAGCCGAGCGAAGCTGGGGCAGATTGCTAGTTAGAATGAAGTGAATATTATATTTAGATCAATTCATAACAAAATACAAACAAATCAGTTCAGAGGCAAACATTGGGTATTAATCTATATGGTGATCCATTTTCTAAATGTTGAAAAGTATTTCGTTATGATGCGATGGTTGTTGTTTAACGACGCCATCTCCTGCTTATCGCTTCGTGGAGAGAATTGAGTGTTTAGAGGAGAAATTTCAGGGCGGTGCTGCACCAATTGCTTAAAGCTATATAATGTGATAGATTTTTGTGGATGCTTTTTTTTACTTTAACCAAATTTTATGTAATGGATGTTCCATGACATAACTTAAAAAGACATCTCTCCGATTTTACAACGACAAAAGAGTTTATGATAAAATTCAATATTTTTATCAATTAAAGTATTCGTTATCTATGTCTAGCATAAGAATAAATAACAATTGATGAAAAACTAATAATTTCGCTGTAAATTAAACGCAGAAGTCACGATGATAAATATAATATATAATTAATATCTTTCATATATTTATTTTTATGGAAGAAAGTGGCAAACGAGCAAGCGGTTCAAATGAAGTTAAGTGACCACTACTCATAGACATCCACAATAAGCAAATGAGTCGCAGATGGGTCTTTAAAGGAGAGTGGAGTGGACAAACAGAAATATGATATTTCCTTTTCCTATTAATTCCCTCCCCCGTTAAATCCCCTTCCCCTTCCCATCCTTTCTTTATTAGTAATGAATGGAAAGGAGAAAAGGAGTAGAATTAGGCCTCCGGTACCTCACTCATCAGACCAAACGCACAATACTTTTACTTGACGCCTGTTTTCTATGAGGTCATGGTATTTTACCGGCCGAGCCGGCCCAGTGCAACAAATGTCGTTGTAACGGGTTCTACCACTATTATATATGGATCTACTATAAAAACAACAGTACTTATTGTATTAAATTAATGTTTTATAAATTGTCATTATGGAATATAACACCATTTGTGAGTTCTTGCAGCAAATCTATAACGGTAAAAGTATGCATATGCGGTCTAGGTCCACCCTTCAGAATCTAAGTTACGTCTTTTCTTCAACTCCGTATTTCATTTTGTGACAACCATATTTATTGTGAGCGTAAAAAAACTACATAAAAGAAATTAACAACGCATAAATTAGTCTGCACGCAACTGTTGTCTTATTCACACATCCTCGCACAATTTGATAAGAGTGTGCAATTGAACATCGATCTTAATCGCTTCGCTCTGACAGTGGAGTGCCGCCTTTACATTTATTATATTCAACATTAACTTATCCAATTAAGTGCATTACGCTTATCTTAGACCTCTCATTATAGTAAGTAATGGTGATGTAAGTGGTCCGAGAGGGGGCTCCATTACTTACCGTCACCGATTGGTGCTTCGCCCGGTCATCAGTTACACTACGACATGTGAAACTTGTTCCTGTCAAAATATAGACTACAGTCTTTGAGCCAATATGAGCCTTATAAGCACTTAAGTGAAAGTCGACGAAATTTATTTTGAAATAATCTTGGCTGTTGACACATCGAACCGTTATCTCATTTGGGCTCAATAATAAGTGCACAGGGCATTAGACGACACGATGACTGACATCACAAAGTCTTGTGACTAATCTGTGAGATTTATCAATATGTTTCATGTATAGAAATTGTTTTCCTGTGATTATCACCCATTCTTTATTTTTATCACGAATGTGTGTGTGTAGTTAGATTTTTCAATATATTCAAACCTCATAAGTCGTTGGTATTTATATATAAATACGTGAAGGGAAATCATTCAACAGACTTTTAAAAGTATTGCGAAAACGAAGGCGTGTGATATTCGGCATAGTTAAAGTTTCCGTGGAGGATTTTATATAAAAAAATATTTTTATATGAAATTGGTTGGAAATATATTAAATTAAATAACATAAAATGCCTATTGTTTACATTGGTCACATTGTATAATACATTTCAAACCTGACGTCATTCTCATTGGCTGTTTCACCTTATACATTTCACATTGAGAATGAGAGACATGTCTAAAGACTAAAGACAATCTAACGATAATGAATAAAATACAAACATAATTGATTAATTTAAAAAATACATCAAAATCTAAATAGTAACTGCACTGCACTGTAATGGAGGAAAAGTGGATTAAAATAAAACGATATCATTTATATTGCATTGTTGTTTACGTAATTTTTTTTATGAAAACGTCATCGATGTTTTGTAAAAAAAAGCGAAGGTAATATACATATGTTGTACAACCATCGGTTATAGTCTGTACGTTCTACCAGGGCCGTCTTTACCATATTGCGCGCCGACTGCAAAAATACGCAAACCTTGATACCCTAATATTTTAAGTACACTGATGTGATCTATTGACAGTAAAAATAAGGATTTATAGTGAGCACCTTCGAAAACTTCGAGAAAATTTGAAGAATATTGGGCGCACGGGTGTGTGAGAGATTTAACATAATTATTTTTTTTGGAGAAAGCTATTTTTTTTCTATAGTATATGTCACGAACAGGCTAAATGAAATAAAAAAAAGCATTCATATACTACCCGCATAAACAATGACAGTAACTGAAGGGAATTACGGTAGAATTTCGACGACTGGGCGATCTCTAGTGATTGTTAAAAACATTAACGTCGTGGGTTCTGATGTTAGATTTTAGTGTCATATATTCAGTAAATGTTAAAAAATATAAAAAAAAAACTACTATTAATTCAATATTTTTTATTTATATATCGATTATTAGAAAACTTTATTCAACCGCGACTATTATACCTCTACTAATAATTTAAGAACTAGTATCAAAATTTCTCATCTGTACGGAAATATTATTGAAAATTACGAAAGATCAGGTAATCTGCATTTAAAAAAAACACGAAATAAAAAGGTGCTGCTACCTCCATCCGTGACAATCTTACAAAATCTGATGATGTATGCCATCCAATACAGATTATCGACACTATAAAAGAAAATCACGCGCCTAAATCCCGAAAAGACATTCTTAATCGGATTGGGGGAGATTGTGATAGCGGACCAATCGGCGTCGCGGCGATAGGATCTCGAGAGAGACGCAAGTCACTTTGAGTCAAGCACGAGCATCGCAACGGCTTCATTGACCTTTGTAAGGATTGATTTTAAGATAATGGAATGGAGATAGCTTTATGCAAAATATTGCAGCCAATCATACTATCGTGGACGAGTATAAAAATATAATTGTATTTAATTGTCGATGGGTTTTCTAACGGCCCTAGTTGTCTTCATAGAAGGATTTTCCTATACATAAAATTTGATTTAAGGTTGATAAATTAATTTAGACACTACAAACGCGCAAGCAACCTAAAATGAAACCGCCTGCCGCTTATAGAAAAAAGAAAGCCTGAAAAAAATTTCTTTAATAGGAAACAACTTTTTTGATAAAAAAAATAAATGAATAGCATTATTCGGATAACAAACATTATAAACGAAACGTTGTCTCATATTCCTTAAAGATGGCAGCAGTATGAAACTTTGATATTCCGTTGTAGAACCTTTTGCAGTGGAGGCGATCAGTGTTAAAATTACTCGACAGATGATCAAATGTTTTCATCAAACACCTTCTTTATAACTAAAGAAAATGGACTATGCACCCAGAGGCTAATGTTTTATACATTGGCCTACGTTTGCAAAGTGCAAACATTATGTTTTTTAAGTCTTGTGTAGAAGTGATATTAATGCAAACCCCAAAATTCAATAAATGTGGACGTGATTTTTTCCTTCGTTTTTTTTTTATTATTCACACAACGTAATGCACAAACCGTGCGGGAGCCAAAAAAATGAAGAAGAAGAAGAACTATAGAAAAATAACTAGAAAATGAATAAAAATGATAGTCAATTATAAAATAAATTTTCATGTAGGATATTACAACATGAAACTTGAACTGTTATTTATTCAAATGTATTCTCTCGACGGAAGAAACCAATCGCAAGTTAGTATCAACAAGTAACTTAAGCGCAATTTCCCTTTAATTGAATAACATTACCATAGTAAAAGCTTCACTTTAATTACTGGAGCCAAACATCGGACTCGCTTGAAATATTTCCTGTTAGGTAAATATCATTTAACATGCAAATACTTAATTATGTTTACTCAGAAAGCCAAGAGCGCACTCCAGGAAAATAAAACATTGATGCAGTTTTTTTATTGAAAATACCATTTCTTTTATATAACCGTTACAGCCGTAATAAAAGATTAGGTTTTTAAATAATTATTAATGGTATCATGATAATTATTCCTTGAATAATTACGTAATGTTACCAGAAGAACGTACCACTTAGAAAAAGAGAATTGTTTAAGATCATAATCTTAAACAATTTATCTGCATAGATACCTAATAGGTAAAAATGCACTTTTTAACACAGCTACATCTAAATGCATATACATATGATAATACTGAAGAATTACCAGTTACCGAATCACATATCACGTAGCAGGACCTTATGTACGAGCATGTTAAGAAGCCCATTAATTCAACACGATGCTAGTGCCACCCACGATTTGAAATCACAAAATTTTAACTAACTCTGAGTCTGTTATCGTTACCAAATGCCATAAGCTGTTAACAAGCGTTCAGTCACATATATAGTTAATTCCTTTCCTCTGGGACCCAATAAAAGTAGGTAATTTGTACCTATATCAAAGAAAGAGAAACATCTTTCTCAATCATCATCAAGTCTATAAATCAGTGTTTTTACGTCAATTTATACCATTCCAGCCAACTATAAATCGTCATGTCTCAGTAAAAGTTAGTCAAAGATTAATAATTCATAGCCGTTTACTAAGTAAGATTGGCTTCGTAGATTACCTTAGGTGCATTCATCAACGACCTACCCTCATCTAAAATTTAAAATATTCAAATTAACAAAATGAGATTAATATTATGCATACGAATTGAAAATGTATGCATTACAAATTGCTATGAGATAATTTTTGATAATAAAGTTTCTTTGCAAATTTTATAGGTGATGAAATTCAATTCTGAGCAAGCTTGAAACAATGCTTAGTTATTTATTATTGTATTTTTTTTTTATTTGTTTGCCTAATCGATCAGAGTTTTTATACAAAACTAATATTCGATTTTTTATGGTAGAATAACTAAAACAAACTAGCTTATCATGGATGACCGATGAAGAGCTAAAAATACAAATAGTAGTAATAGTGAACTTGTTTTTTTTTGTGTTTTTCGCTATATTTTCTACGGATATTTAACCTTTTAATATAAATATATACAA
The DNA here is from genome assembly GCA_018246275.1 of Papilio slateri. Classification (NCBI taxonomy): domain Eukaryota; kingdom Metazoa; phylum Arthropoda; class Insecta; order Lepidoptera; family Papilionidae; genus Papilio; species Papilio slateri. Next base: position 12,963 of record DWTW01000154.1, read on the forward strand.
TAGTATACGGTGGGAAATCTTCTCAAGATATCTTGTCCTCTGGGATAAAACACTTTACCCACAAAAACCACTTCGATAGCCACCTTCGTGTGCAAGAGGAGCGGTTCCGGGATCACCGGTAACGCACCGGTGGCCCACTGCAACTGATAATTTAACCTTTGCTTATTATTATTACATATTACACTTGATTTTTTTTAAATATTGTAATTGAAAATTACTTTCATAATTTATATAAAATTATAATAGGCTCAGATTGTAATTCTTAGTCAGAGTGTAAGCTGTACTGACCTGTCATATGTATGTGTACATAACAGAATTAATTCTCGGTAAAATGTAGGTCTGACATATAATAAAATAAATTAAGTAAATACATTACCTTTTTGTAGGTAAAATAAGAGGAATGATAAGGAACAGAAGAAAAGGAAAGGATAGGAGGTAGTGAGGTGTGCGACAGCCGACACAAAGACTCAGAATAATATTAGTGTGCCTTTACTCTCATTTCATGTCGGTATTATTTGACGCCGTGAAAGCAGCTGCTTGCCGACTCTAATACACGTTAAAAAGATTATTTCAAGAATTAATGTAGAAATGAGTCTATAGTACGGAATAGAAAACTAAAATACCTCAATTGTAAAGTGTATCGGCAAGATGAGAACGATCGATGTCAGCCCCCGCGCCTCGCAATCAGCTCTATCAAAACTCGAGCTCATTACTCAAAATCAATTAGTCTTATTAGTGCGGCGCGTCTTCGTTAGGCCGTGATCGAGGGTAATTTATTGGCATCTCTTAATTAGGGATAAGTCTAATTGGAGGCTTAGTAGTAACGAGGCCCTTGAAATCTGACGTCCTGACGAACAAATTGGTCGGCGGGCGCCGCGCCGCGCCGCGCCGGCCCGCGCTCTCCACTTGCCCTACTGCCACTGATATTTTGACGTGCCCACTTGATTTTGCGATCCATGACCGTGTAGGCATAACTTGATTCCGAATAGACAATTATCGCGCTATGACTCCGTTTTGATATATTTCAGCTAACAATTATTTATATTGATCATTTCGTTACGTATTTATTACTTTCAATAATTTGCGTTTATTAGCCTAATTTATTGTAATGCGTATCACAATCGTTTCACAAGAACAATGAGAGCATTTTAGCTTGTGAATTAAAGAAACAGTCACCGAGCACTCTGCAAGATCAGCTTTTGAAATTGCAATAAAATGTTTAAGTGTGGTCTTCCAATGGTTGAACTGCGCGTCCTTGCATAATGATATTTTAAGACGAGCGTATAAACACTCAGCTTCCACAAAGGCAGCTGCCTTTTCTGAAAAAATACGAAAATAGATATTGATTTTAGTTAGTTTTTATAAGCAAAAAAAAAATGTCGCATATTCCTGCGGAGGTTGGGTTGCGGCGAGCGCTAAGCGGAGTGGTCGCTGCGGTTCAAAGCGGTCATAATAAAAAGCGAAGAAAACCTCGAGCACAAATAAAAGGTGGTCAGACAACGGCATGATCAAGTACGCCGCGCGATGTAAGGTGATATTCTGTGATGTGCTTTATTCCGACGCGGGAGGACCGGCACGCATCTATAATTAGATCCGATCCTTGCGACCTCGTTCAATACAATATATTTATAACAATGAATTTATTTATTAACAATTTTTCCTTTCTAACCAAAGATATACGTTCATTCTAGTAAAATTACATGCATTGAGGTCGACGATATGATTGTTGCAGAAAGTCTTTATTTGTTTTATAATCTGCTAACCCTAAATTTAGGATGAACGACATTTTAGAAAATTCATTGTGGGTGAAAAATTAGTGCGTTGTCGTGTCGAGTTACTTAATTTAAAAGCGGAAAATTAAAATATGTCGTCCCATAATAATGTTGTTAATGTTTGTGTTTTGTGTATTATGTGAAATCTTTGTAACGGGGATTAGATAGATTTTTTCACTATATATTTGAATATCCATTGTACTTACTTGTATTACCTCGCAGAAGGTAGGCGTGAAGTAGAAGTCTTTCTGCGTTTCGTCTGATGAGTGAGGTGCCGGGTGCCTAAATACTAGTCCTTTTTTTCCTTCTTATTCTTTTCTAATAAGGAAAGGATGGGAAGGGGAAGAGGATTTGACGGGGGAGGGGATGGATAGAAAGAGTTAATATCCTTATTTCTATATATATTTAAACTTTCGTGGTTTTTACTAACATAAATTTCATAAGAAACGGAATTCTTACCACGATTAGGCTTTTTGAGTTCCCGATATTTCGACGCATGCAACTTTATCCTTATTTCTATCTATTCACTCCTGTGTACATTAAAGGTAGGCAACGCATCCATTAGTTTGTTAGAGATGCCTATGCTAGCTCGTTTGCCATCTTCTACTATAAAAAAATTAAGCCCCAGGACCAAAATTTGTCGTAATGTATTTTTCTATAGGTTTATTTTTACGTCTATGCAGTTCCCGGTGTAGCCTCATTACCTTTAGGTCCTAAATATGAGACATTAAAGCGCATAACGCTTGATGTTTGGCTGTCTGTGTCTTCTCTAGAAAAAAGTGCATATGGTTGATGTCATTTCACTTAACCTGAAGAATATAATATCAACCATATACTAAGGGGTAGGGTAGGAGTCCTGATTACCACTCAGGCAAAGTTGAGCCTATACATTATATTTTGTTGGGTGTACGACTTAGCGGACTGATGCTTCGTACAATGTGTATTATAAGCATTTAATATAATAATATTGTAATGAAACGTCTCATACGAGGGGTGAGGGTTGCGGTGCGGGGGGAGGGCGGAGAGGGAGCCGCGGGAACCGGTCGGCGGAGGTCATCGGCTGCGAGCCTTCCGCGACCGGTGTTGCCAGTGCCTCTACTAGTTCACCACCACCCAATAAATTAATATAGGGCACTTAAAGTAATTAAATTAATAAAAGATGTTTTGATAAGAACGTTATAGCGTAAACACCACCATAGAAGTAATTTCCTATATCGCAATACTTCTTATATTCATAAAAGTGATGATAATACTAATACATACGAGTACATATACTTACTTATGATTCTATTATTGTAATGTAATTCTCATTTTTTTTTATCAGATCATTTATTTTTAAAACATAATTAATTTATTTTATGAAAGTTTGTTATTTTCCCTGTCTCGGGTAGATATTAAATACCACTGGTAACCCTGGGCCAGGTCAGGCGTGCTCCGGCGCGCCGCCCGCGCGTATGTTAATGCTCCATTAAGATTATACTAATTGAAAGCCAATAAATACAACGGCTATGAATATTAATTTTATTTGGCTTCTCGAGCCAAGTAACAACTAAACCGGACCTGAGGGACGTTCGCGTGCGACGAATTGCCTTTCCACTTTACGAATACTTCATTATAGACAACTGTCATTATGTCAAATCATGACATTTCCTTAATTAAAAGATCTTTTAAAGCTTAATAATTTATGTTAACCGTCTTAATATGGAAATATAAAAAATTCGTCCTTATTTATATATACATCATTTGTATAAAATTTAGGTTAAGTATGTGTTATAAAAGCAGAAGTAAACGAGAAGTATATTCCGGCGTTCTTTCCAGTTGCAAGGATCATGTCTCGATATTCCTGTCAATCCCGTTCAGACCGTCGATTACGCAGGACAAATCAATTACCGTTCGCATTCCATCGACAGCCGGCCGACGAATTCTCTGTCACGATCCTATCTCCCAATGACGAGACCCCTCATCGGATATGCCACGTCGTCAAGCAAAGGAATGCGGAGCATTGCGCACAGGTCTGAGAGACCTGAAGGCTACGTCCCCGCGACGAGCGCAATGGAAGACGCGCTTCAATCAACCGTCGGTAAATTCCCCGCATTCGTCGGTACGTACGATCGGTCGGAGAGACGCCGTGTGCCTCAAGTACGGCTCAGATTTGACCACGCCAAGAATTTCGTGTTCGGATTTCGAGTTGGAATGTTATCAGTGAGATGCATCGGCGCTCGAGACTGATCTCGTGTCTGAACATGTCGGCTACATTATTACGTTTGCTCGCCACTATTTACATCGGATATGTTAATTGAGCTGTACCCTCAACAAACCCCGCTGACTCTTAGTTTTATGCGGTGTTAACATGATAACAAAATAAGAGATAATTTGTAACTATAGAATCTTAGACACTCTCTTAATCTCAGAAGGCGTGACAAATATTAGGAGTCACTAATAACTCCAACTAAATAAACAAGAACGTTATAACATATCTTAAGGCTCTAAGTCATATACTGTGATAGTGTACTAACATTACACGTGATCCTATCTTCAAATGTCCCAACACACCACTCTACTAACAACAATTAGCCGCGTACTGGCCTCGCGTCTCATCGGCTAAGGTTAACCGCATGAGGCTTGACATTGACCCGCAGTGCTTCAAATCATTTACGGTTGAACAACTTAACATTTATGATATCACAATGTGGTATCGCCAAAACATGCACAGGATGCTTTAGCAGAATAATTAAAAAGAATACCGCGACTCTTAATTTTCACTCTTAATAACGTTAAAAAAGTATCAAAATTAATCTATATTTCTAATCAACTTCACTTGTAAAACTTGAACGCATTATTTAACACACAGATTACGATTGATTGCTACCTCTATTTAGTCTACTTAAAATTACTTAACAGCAATAAAGTAAGAATATTAAAAAAAAATATTTTTACTGATTATATACTTTTTAAATTGCAATTGATTTCAAATAAAATTCAATAGATACTAAGATAGTTAACAGGTACGTAAAAAGAAAGTTGTAAAAAAAAAACAAAGCAGTTTACTACAAGCGTTTCGAGTACAAGTTAACTTCTAAGCAAACAAAGTGGAGAGAGTGTCGCGTTCGGCCTGCGCCCACGCAGGTCCCTCCATTTTATGTTAATCGAAGAGCCGTGTCCCGGCCGTAGACACGGTGAGGTGCTACGGGCCATCCAGCCACAGATGCATTAAATACGCCATTATCCCCCGGCCGGGAACAATTTCACATTTACGACTCCGCACTGACACGCCGTAAATAAACTTTATTTAGTTTCTATTGCATCCTTATTTGCACTGAGGTGAATAATCTCGCTTCACAGAAATAGTGTTTGCTTGTGTCGGAATGCAACGTTCGAGTATTGTATTTTTTTTATTGATTAAAAAAAATAAGCTACCACATCTTTAAAACTGGGGTAGAAGAAGATAGTAATCACTACTAAATGTGATAGATGGCATTGGTTTATTTTTTGGCATATTAACAATGGTAGAGCCCGCAACAATAATAAGAGTAATTAACTGTCAAATTAATTTACTTGATGCGTATTTTAACGTTACCTAATATTCATAAAACATAAATTATATTTTAGTGACGTCACATTACTACTTTAATGTATATGTATATTGTGATGTGCTCTTTATTTATTCAACAGGAAGAGGAGGAAAAGAAAAAACACCTAAAATAACAAACATGCTTGGAAACTGCTACTTTTACAACGTTTACACTCTCTTATTTTATCTAGATAAATGTCACGATCAAGACCGATTACTATTCACATGCCATAGTTGTGTTAGAATTTTTCTTTCTTCGACTATGATAAGCATTTTATTAGCAATGATAAATAACTAAGAAGGCTATATAGCTAAGAATCCGTTCTGAAAAGATCCAACGGTTGAGGGCTCGTTTAGAACCAGTGTACATCAATTACTTTACTTATGATTCTTCAAACTATTAAATCTCTTGCATTCACACTCAGTGTATTCTGCACTAGCTGTTTTCACGTAACGACAGTACGAAAGTATATAATTTTAAATTGTACTTATTGTATTGTATTATTTTAAATGATATAAAAAACTTCTAAATCTTTTAAGTTCATAGGATATGACTATTTTTTTTTATGGAAGAAGGTTCAAACGAGCAAGGAGTTCATCATATTAAGCGACTTCCTTATAGGGATCTGCAACAACCTAATGAGTTGCAGATGTGTTGCCTATATATAATGGACAGTGGAGGGGTAACAGAAAAAAGGATATTTCCTTTTTTATCTATCCTCCCCCCTAAAATCCTCTTGCCCTTCCTACCCTTCCTTATTAGAAAAGAATGGAAAGGGGAAGAGGACTAGAATTAGAATTTTTCACCGAGATTATTAGATGATAAATGTAGTAGGCAGTGAACATATCGCTAAACCCGTAACAACCTGAAATAAAACATTTATGATTTTTGCAAACCAATCTATTAAATATTATCGTGTAATCAGAAATCGAAGCCATAACTGCATCATAGCAACTAGATACTCGGAGTCTTGGGATACCAAGTTTATTTTTGTTTAAGTTTAATTAAAAACGTAATTAAATAATCTTAATACAATACGTACTCATGTTTCATCAAGACATAAACAATTGAAACAAAACATCGTGCCGAGCACGGGCTTACGGCTCGAGTGCCTATTAATTTAGAGGGTTGAACCTCTCCGTCTCTAATTAACTGAAGACCCTGGCCGCATTCTGTGTAATTAGTTTCCTTGGAGGGCAGTTCTCACGCTTTCGGACCTTAAACATATGACGTAATGGGAACAAGAAATTTAATCAATTTAAATTATGTAAATTATACGAATTTATGTAAGAGTAAAGTGTACTCATAGCCCAATATATACTACATTTATTTACTTTAAGTTTTCTTAAGCTGAAACCCGTTACTTTGCGAATAATAATTTATTCCAGTGGTCTGTTTCCCTTATCACCAAGATATCAAGTATTTGGATGAGAATCTAGTTATTCCTTATTCCTCGTGGGTCGTTTTAAGTACGTGTGAAATGAAAAAGACAAAAATTTGATTAGCTTGTATGAACAATGAACCAGTAATAAAAATCGGAATATAAACTGCAGGCTGCTCGTTTGCCCCCTTCTTATATAAAAAAGGTGAGGAAACTAAATCTTAAAACAATTTGTATTAACATATTAGA
>DWTW01000155.1:0-19922 GCA_018246275.1 Papilio slateri
TATATTATGTATATACGTGTCAGGCCGACGGTCTGTTGCGATGTCAGGGTGTCGGGGTGTCGGATCCCGGCCGCACGCAGCGAACATCGCTTTGCCATTACACGGATATTGTCCCGGCGTCGCTCGCGGTCGCCTCCGCCTCGGCCCCGGCCCCCGCCAATTGATCGAGGACCTAATGTATGCGTTTAGCTACAATAGCGTGTCGGCAGAAATGTGCAAAGACAATTTGAAATGACTGCCCCACCCGTCCGCTAAGGGCTGACAGCCCGATATCAGAAAGCGATGCGAGACGAAATAGTTAATATAACCTAATATACATAGGTTAGTGATAAGTAACATAAACGTTAAAGATTTGAATTTGAACCCCCGACTATCAGATCTTCACAATACAATATTACTGGGATTAAAACGATACATCACCGATTGTAATTTCGTACAGGTAGAATAAACAAAAAAAGTAGACGCGAGGAAAATCCTAAGTCGCGGCCAGTGACATTCCTGGCGTACAATAAATAAATATGTAATGGCACAGTGATGCCCCGGTGCGGCGGCGCTGATGAGAGGCTGGCCATTGTTTGTTTTATCTATATTTTTATTCTGAACAATCAGAGAACAATTGTATAGTCTGCTTAAATCAAGACCCGGGTTGCCCTGCGCCTTGTCTCCCTCATACAATGCCGGAAAGTTATTTTACCGACAACTTTATTGCGTTTCGTGAGTGGCTCACACACTAATAGTTTCCTGGTGGCGGTCGTAAACCGTTTATATATAGCTGAAAATAAAAGGATTTCTGACCGTCACAATAAGCCAGCACAAGTTAGGCTAGTGGCTTAGTTTGGACTTAAAACAAAAGACGTAAAGATAGGGCGGAGGAAATTTAAAAGGCGGTTGAGAACATTTGTAACGAGAGTACATCGGCTAACAGCCAATACAGGCAGATCAAGCAGGGCGCAATCCGTCACTCACGTCAACAATTGCACTGCCGGCAGGCACGTTATACTGCACTTTGCTAATGTGTTCAAAATAGAAATGTTCCAATAATTAAACACGTTATATGTATTATATAATATTTAGACGGTATTACGTGCATAATGTGCTACTGTTTTAGCTTTTGCATTCTTAAACGTATTAAAGTTGTTTTATAAGTCCCTCGTTAATTATTTTATAAATAACTAGCGACCCACCCCGGCTTCGCACGGGTCTAATGCTGATATAATCGCGTGCGATCGCTGTTACTCATAAAGTGCTAGAAAGCGAAGCGCGGTTTTTTTTATTTGTTACTGGCTTGTCACTGTTAGCCTGGAGGAGGCTTTCACAGATTCACCGGGCTTGGGGTGGCCGAGGGTGGCCGCAGAGGGCGCTAAGCCTAAACCTCTTTAAGAGTAACTAAGCTCGAGGGCTCCCTCGGGAGCCTCGGCACGGGCCGTTACTTTATTATTATTACCGGATTGGGGCGAAGCGCGGCCTTCTACGCGCTGTTTATAGTCCCGGCCGGTATATTTCGCCGTTGCCGTTGCAACCACTACGTCCCTGCATGTTAAATCTGTAATATCTTCGAAAATATTCATTTAAATTACATACTGTAAGGGGCCACTTTGATCTATAATAAATGCACAATGTATTTAAGGTACTTAAGTGGATAAGGATTAATGTTGTATTGCTTGAAATCGCAAATAAGCCATTATTTCTCGTTTCTCATAAAAATAAAAGATAAAAAATGGTCATTGTGGGTTATCCCTAAGAGATAGACATATACCATCATGGACTTTTTGTAGACCTTCTTAAGGCGTATAATACTGCAGTACATTATTTTGATCTATCTCGTAGGGTTCAGTCAGCGTTCACAATGTAAGCGCAAAAAAAATGTGTTTATTTACGACATCACATTAGAAACCTCTAAAATCATCAGAAGGTCTCTATAATATTATACATGTATTATACATATAAACGTTCCTCTTGAATCACTCTATCTAATAAAAAATCTGCATCAAAATCCGTTGCGTAGTTTTAAAGATCTAAGCATACATAGGGATTAACAGACAGCGGGAAGCGACTTTGTTTTATACTATGTAGTGATAATATAATGTAATTGTATACATATATACACAACCAAAAGATGTAAGTGTTGGGGAGAAATATGTATTTGTGAATATTTTGTGTATACTTAAACAAGTGTGAAGCAAAGCGATTAAATATATTACGGCATCAAATATGCGTTAAACTTGATGAAACTAACAAACTAGCTCACGACCGAGACCTGCCGGAGGAAGTTTAATGAACTCTGTAATCTATCAAAATAAAATCCTTTATTTTAATCTGACAAAGTTCATAGCCAACTCTCGAGGTACTTTACAGTTTATTTAAAAGGAAGTCTATCTTTATACTTAAATACACATGTTCAAGATATAAGAAAAGTGATCGTTATGACAGGGCGTAGTTGTTTCGTAGAATTAGTTGATATTTATTCCTTTAAACCAGTCTCTTGTACATTTGTTAAATAGACAAGATGTGCTAGTGATAATCACGAAGCGGTTATTGACGTTGAATGAATGAGATGGCTCGAGCTTGCGAGAAACTTCTAAGAGTACAAAGAATATGGCCATTAAACTTATGTAGCATTGCGTGGGGTCTATTGGAGATTGTAATAATAAAACGATTAATCCATGAATCCCTTACTTTTAGCCTATCGTTATGACATGTAATCGAATTATTTTTGGACTGCGCATGGACGATATTTAACATTTAACTCCTTACCACCTTCCACGGCGTCTTAATCGTAAGAAAACACTGACCTTGCCAACTTGTTTCAACTAAACGGTGCTGTTTGCGAGTTAAATTATTTATAAAATAATTAACGAGGGACTTATAAAAACAACTTTAATACGTTAAAGAATGCAAAAATAGTAGCACGTTATGCACGTCATACCGTCTAAATATATGAGCATGTAACGTGTTTTATTATTGGAACATTTCTATTTTGAGCACATTAGCAAAGTGCAGTATAGCGTGCTTGCCGGCAGTGAAATCGTTGACGTGAATGAAGCATTAAACACGCAGTGGTTAGCGCAATAACGTTTAATTAAACAACGCCGCATTAACTCCACGCCTACATGGTACATGCAAACCGATGTAGCCGTGGCTTTTTCCCCTCAAACAAATTATTATTTTAAGGGTCAAGAAATTTATTGAGTCAAAGTAATATGTCCACCATTCCGCTATTTTCTTTGTTCTGATAATAATAGTAGTGTGCTTAGGAATTTGATAATTATTTCTCCACCAATACCCTTTGATCCGACGTTTAGACATAAGGAGACAAGGTGTTATGCTTTGTTAAATCCATTCGGAACTGTAATGCATTCTCACGAGCAGTAACTCTGCGGCAGAAGTAAACCACGCGTCGGTAAATGTAACAAAAAATAACAAAATGTTTTACGTATTGTATTACTGAATGACAAGCATTCAAGCAATCTTTTTGAAAACTACTCAAATAAAGCTCGAAATGAAAAGGGAATCGTCAAACCAATTTCGATTTTATTACATATTTTTTTATTTTACGATTATAAACATTGGAAGCATTCGTTTCAGTGGCAAATAAACTGTGGCTTCTTACCGGCCGGCGCCGCTGCGGGCCGTGGACCGCGGGCCTCCGCTTACATCTGTGCACGCCCTCGATGGTGGTGGTGGTTTGTGGCTACAACGATGGTCAATGTATTCCTTACTCTTCAGCCTTTGGATAAATTAAATTATATTATTGTAGTGCCTTAATGTTTTGATAAAGATAAGGTCATGTTTAGTATAAGTTTTCATCAGAAAGTGAGCGTGCGCAGATTTAGGTGACCGATAACTACATGTGGCATGTGTCAGTCTCATAATTGATCTGAATTAAAAATACCTTTATCTGGCATCCACAATCAAACATAAAAGTTGTACGCTAATTAAAATAAATCCGATTTTTTTTAGAATACCGTGTCGTCAACGAACGTTATTTTTTCCTTTGATTTCGTGCCGCGGAGCGACGTCTGGTTCGGAACAAATTAATTAAATATTGGGCGTGTAAGTCGATATCAAGCGGAATATTCCCAAGGACTGGATACTAACACATTTCCTTATCTAATACTTTGGCAGATGAGCAAATAATCAGCATTGTTAGTTCAGCATTATATATGTCACTGAACGATCCTGAAATTGGACTAGGCCTATTATAAACTTTCATCAAATTGTGAACTGAACGAATCATTCAAAATTTGAAGTGCCATTTTTCGACAGCTTATAAACTATCGAAGTGAAATCGTCAATTTGTGAACTGATTTTTTGCTTGCGTTATTAGATTAAAGTTTGTTCCAATGGAAGATGGAAGATAATATTCTTACAGGTTATTAGGCTGAACACAATATGTCGAATTGATAATGATTTGTTCAGTTTTGTATAGAATGAATGCATCGTCCGATTATAAACTGACGATGTTCACAATCGGTAGGTGACATATATAACAAAACACATTTGTTCGACGTTAACATAAATGCAACGAAGTTATACGCAGATGTCAAAAACTAACATTAACTGTGGCGGCCAATATTGAGGCAGGGCAATTACACGTCAGTACGGGCACTTGGCAATTTGGCCGATGACTAATAAACTGCTGGGATGAAGCTGCAACGATTATCGGCTGCTCACATTAGAGGCAATCCGGGCGTGACGTGAGCGCGATGGTACGTCGGCCGACCGAGCCCCGGTCGCCCGCACTCATTCAAGAGCCTTTGAAATGTTTTAATCGTGGACCAACTTTTACACTAATTCCCATCTAAAAACTGCCTGATATTCTAAGAAGTAAGGCGGAGAACGATTTCTTCAAAGTAGTTAAAGGCCATCAACGTGACTATTATTGGTAATGCGCTAAAAACTGTCGGATATAAAGTTCCAATAAACTTTGGTAGATGGCCAGAAGTTCCGATCTCATATGGGGAGAAGCTTTTCTTCAAAGAACACGATTGACATGTCATCTTCTGTGTATTTATCTCATTGAACAATAATATCGTACCGGAGCTATACATAGAGATACAGAATTGTGACTGTAGTGTAGTGCAAATACTCGTAGGACCCGTCCGCAATCAGCGAAGTACAATCTGGTTTGAGTACGTGAGTGGAACGCGTCTTGTTTACTACAATTACGCCTCGTACCGCTACATGCATATGAATGAGACCGCGCGGGCCCGATGCTTTATGACTTAGCTGCACTCGACGAGTATTTACTAATTTACTGCGGGGAATACACATATTACTTCCTTGACACTGGGAACGATGGAAAGAATTAACAACACCATAAATTGCACGTAACTGAAGAAATCGTTTCTTATATAAAGTGAGGCAATTCATGTATTGAGATGCACTAAAATAGAGTTATTTATATTTCACTGTTCCAACTGATGAGTGACGTGTCGTCATCCCGATAGTTTTCCCATCCCTTACTTCTCTTATCTTCCTTACGTCTTGTTCGTTTTCCTACGCACCTGTAATTCATGTTTTTATAGAAGAAGGTGGCAAAGTAGTAAACGATTGACCTGATATAAAGTGACCGCTATCCATAGGCATCTGCAACAAGCTAATGAATTGTAAATACGTTGCCTACTTTTGATGGACAGAAGAGGGAATAAACAAAAAAAACGATGTTTCCTTTTCCTATTCATCCCCTCCCCCGTGCAATCCAATTCCCTTTCCCATCCATTTCTTATATGAAAATGATAGGAAAAAGGAAAGGAGGAAACAAAAGAAAAGGACTAGAACGACTAGAACTATTCTGTCAGATCCTGGTATTTCACCGGCCCACTTGTGCAGTAGAAGTTGTTGTAGCGGCCTCCGCCACTGTTAAAACAATGAGTAGCGTCGGTAGTCACTTCAGAGTGTATAGTATACAAAAACAGTTTTGGCTTCTACAAACCATTTTCGTTTAAGTTTAATCTTTTCACTTTTCAGTAAAAGGTCTTAGTGCTAAGATCTTTCGCTAAATAGTGAATAGCTTTTGTCAAAACAGCAAATTTGTTCGGCGTAACAATGTGAAAATGAAGTAAAACATCATTACTTGTATTAAAACCCTTTTTAATACTTAAAGTAACTTAATTTTTTCGCTCGGAATAAGTGGAAAACAATGGAAGCAATTTTAATTCGCATTCTTGCGAGTTCAACTAGGGGGTTTTCCCTTTCACGGGCGCTAGCTTATTTCTTTCACAATGGCAAGTGGGCCGCGGGCTACGGCCGCAGATAAGAGCCGCCCTTAACCCTCGTCACGCCTTCCCTTTGTTTGTATTTTCGCTCGGCATCTCTCACCTTGAGCCGCTTGTTTTACCGGGCACAAACTTATTTTTTTATTAAAAATTGATGAAGAAATGGCAAGATATATTTCGATTCCAATTAATATTTAATTAATTGATTAATAATCTATTTTTCGATGTTGATTTAACATCATCATTTTATCATGACACGTTGCTCGCAGAACGGATGGCCAATGGTGCCTTAGGGTTCGGGAATGGCGGCCAATTACGGCGCAACGTAAGTTGGCCTCCCACAAGATGGACCGACATTCTGATCAAGATTGCGGTAGTCCGTTGGATGAAGCGTCCAGCGCTGAACGTCTGTTGGCTGAAACGACGACGAATCTCATTAGTTCTATATTTTCTTACGTCCGTAGCGTGCTTCGTATCAGAATCACCAATGTGCGGGGGAGTGTGGTAATAAAACCACAGTTGTGTGCAGACCGATTTATTCTGATTTTAATTTCATTTACATTTTAATACGCTTACACTAAATATGGTTGCCACAGGTACATATTCTAATGGTAGCCTATTATGTTTCTATCGCCAAACAGTAATCTTTGTTTAATACAGAATTCCATTTGATATTTGTTTTGTTCAGTATTTGGATTCTCTATTCTAAAATCCTGAATAGCACTACATTTTAAATAGTATGACAACACAGCTCTTAAAACTAAAAAGTAAGAGAAAAGGGGGAGGGGAGGGGATCGGATCAGTCCTGCGGCATCTCTGGGAGGCCTCGATGTTTCCCCGAGGCTACTCGAGAAACGGCCGTTGACGCCGCTTGCTAAATAATCAAGCTGTTGCTTAGTAATAAAACAATGCAATTTGGATTTCATGGTATTATAATGAACGAGATAAATTAAAAGAGTAAAACGCTATAAGATGAAATAACAGAACCTATATAAATTGACATTTACCCGCCTAATTCCGGCGCGCCGCGACCCAAATACGAATTTTATAGGACGCGACTCGAGTGGAGGACGTTAATAGGGCTACTACGTTTCAGGTGAAACAAAGGAGGCTATAAATTATTCGAGGCTTACGGCGGGACGACGCAAACGTTCGCCGAAGTCGCGTTTCTCTCGAGCGGCGCCACTGCACCAATTATTATCGCTTCGGAGTATCGAATTCTCGGATTCAATTTCATTCGTAAAATAATAGAAAACTATTACATTCGTGGAACAAAACACTTGGTTTTTATTGTTTTATAATTTGTTTAGTTTATTAGAACGAAGTAACAATACGAGTATGAAGATGTGATTACCTAGAACTTATTCTAAGTTATCCTATCCTTGAATAACAAAATGACTCGTGTCAAACGCTTACTACCCGCGGTGTCATAAATCATCGGTGCGCTAGGGCGGGACACGTGCGGTGCGTCACTTATCGATAAGCGCTTATCGATTCCTTCCAAGTATTCGTACTAATATCGATACTACACCGGTGCTTCACTGCGCCTACCATTAGGTCTGCAAGTGTAACAGAGAGAGACGTAGGCACTGTCTTTTTCCCACGCAGCCAGTGTTTGACACGAGTATATTACACTGATTTTGAATGTTACATGCATCATATATGCTCTGCCACTGGCGATAGTCTGAGAATGGCTTAGTTGACCTTACACTATTTCGAAAGTTACTTAAAAATGGCTCGTTCCAGCCTTTCATTACCCGATTAGTTTCTACATTCTAAAATGTACGAGCTTAAGATATTAATTATTTACACTACCTTCGACTTGTTAAGCTTTTAACTCTTATTAAGCTTCGATCTTTACCGGATTAGAATGAAGGACTTTACTCTGATAGATTTCAGGAAGTTCATTTAACTTCCTCCGCCAGGATTTCAGTTGAAAGCTTTCTAATTAAGCTTAACGTACTTTGTGATGGTTTCGCATATAATATTTAACACTTTCGGCATAAATTTTAATTAATACCTCAAGTGGCTTAGTGCTTGATTTCATTTTTGAATTTATAAGTACTTTGTTACACATGCCGCCACTGCGAGCAGGCCGTGGGGAGAGGCGAGCGTAACGTAACGTGTAGGTAACAGACACGCAGCAGTCGGGAGGTCCATATACCTGGGGTGCCTCTGAATAACAAGGTAATAACTTCTTTGTAAAAGTATGTGTTAACAGAGATATGCTTTAAAATCTCTTCAAATCTAATTTATTTCTAGTATAATAATTAATTTGTTTATTTAAATAAATTAAAAAAGCTTTAAAGAAAAAAGAAGCCAAAGAATCATATGCCTTTATTTAGTCGGTTGACGATAGCAAATTGTTAAAACTCATGATTAATAATGATAATTGCGAAATAAGTAAGAGCAAATTTATATTATTTTTTCTTAGTGATCGTAGGATTGCTAGAAAATAAAGGAAAGGGAAATTAAGTTCGCTGACAAAAATTAAACACCTACTATTTACGTTCGCGTTGAATATGAAAAATTAAAATAAAAATGATAGGTCTCAAAAATATTTTTATTTATTTCTTACCTTCATCGTTCTTATTGGAATACAAGAATTTCATAGTTTGCTGTCGTGCTTCAACGCGACACTCGATATCTACTATATAGTACGAGTGACAGCAGTCCAAATCAACAAAATTTCGACGCATTTGCTGGCATCACGACGGTGCCACCTAACATTGTATACCTCTAGAACACTCGATACAGATCATTCAAAAAAGGCTTTTACCTCTATCCAAGAAGCACTTAAATACATGTTCTTATACGAAACCGCTAATCATTACATTTGATATAAATATAGTGGTAGCATAGTGATATAAATTAATATGAAAATAGTACTACATTGCTACGACTATTGGGAAACTATCAGTGTGTAAGCCAAGTCACTCACGAAACGCAATGAAGTTGTCCGGGAAATAGTTTTGCGGCCACGCCATTGCGCGAGGGACACAAAGCGCGAGACAAACCGCGGCTTGTTGTAAACAGACTATACTATTGCCCTTTGAATGTATAGAATAAAAATGAAAACAAAACAAACAGTAGACAGAGGCGTTACAAAGATTAAACACGGCCTGTAAGTCGACGTGAAAGTAATAACCACTATCATCATTTAGGCACATACATGTTTAGGGACTCGATGAGTGATTTTGCGAAACATAATCACGGCAGATTTCCCAGACAAACGGTGGTAAAATTTGCTCGTAATGCTTCTTCAATACTCGCCAGTCATGACATCTACATTCTGGAGATTTTATTTTTTTCAATAATAAAGGGTTTTTCACAGTTGGTCGGTAAAAAGCTACGCTCTACAATTTGTTTTTGCAAAAATGAAAGGAACGTAAAGCGAGCAGAAATTTTTCAGCAACAAAAACAAGGGAGGCGGCTAAATCGATTATAACGATTGGCGCGGACGTGATCCGACCTCGCGATTCCAACGCCGCCCTCGTATTGCGAGAAAATTACTTTAACATAACCGTCGATTACCCGTTCGCCTAAACCCCAACGATTCTCGAAATACAAAATGACACAAATAACCGGCAATTCCTATTTAATTTCGAGTATTCCTATTAAATAGAAAAGAACAATAAACGCTATCCGTTGATACGCGCAGCACTTTCAGTAAACAGAGCAAAAATTCATGCTTTTCTAAAGAATATAACAATGCTTATTATATTGTTATGAATGGTCAATAAACAATAAGATGACCGATGATACTTATTTTTGTTTTAATCTTTGTTGTCAGGAAATAAGTAAAAATGCAACAATCGTACAAAAACACACAAGCTATTTTTTAATTTATACAACCTCTAAGACTTAACGGCTTTACTCTGACATACCGATCGATAGACAACAAAGGCTTTTGTGTGCCGAGCTGAGATTCTGTAGTTAACTTGGACAACTTAGGATCAACTATTTAACGACAGTTTTGGAAAGTTGGTCGCCTTTCATCGCAAACTTGCCACGTCTTTGCCACGTCTTTGCCATGTATTTTATTACACTATTACTTACTAGTACTTAGCACATCATTATGATAAAAATTATGAGAATATGATAAGTAGTTTTTCACCTATGGAAACTAACTTTTCTTTCACTGTTAGCAAGTGAAAGGTTAAATGTTCTAAACCAAATTGGTACTTTATTGCTATAAATGCGCTTGTCGCAATAGTTAAAGACATTAACCGTTAAAAATAACGGAGGAGAGGCAGTAGGGCAGCAGTTGGATGCTAAAATAGCAGCAGACGTATCGGTGTTGTGTACGGAAAGCGGTGGTTGTACTAATTTGAATGCTATTCTGTGCTTCCGATTTTCGCACCGATCATGACTTACACTATATGTATTTTTTTTCTGTTCTGAGTCGAGTCAACTCAAGTTTAAAATAATTCTTGCCTGAACATAATCGAAGAAGACTAATTCATATTTTTATGACACGAATTCCTCACAAAGTGACAGAAGTCATTCGGTTCGCCGGCCATAAAATGAAAATAAATAAACTTCAACCGCAAAGTGCTTTTACCAGATCCCACAAGAAGATCCCACAAATGGCCCATCTGAGAATTAGATTATAATTGAATTTGCCACGTTCGAGAGCTTCGCCAAACAACAACAAAGTATGCTTTGAATAAATGTTATCTCTAATAAAACTATATAACGTTTCTGTAATTATTTACTCACTTAATTTTTTAATACGTATTAAACAACTTTAACGTTAATTATTCATTAAAATAACTTTCGTTAAAAAAATTGTAGTTCCATATTTTATACAATAAAATATATTACGCAGATTTTTAAAATTGTTGTTGATTTTTAACCGTGTCTTTCATCAAAAAATCCGCTGACTTTTGCAACATAATTTATCTTTAAGCAATAGAACAATGACAGAAGAACTACAAAGTACATAGGTGCAAATTTTTCTTATAACTTCATTTTCAGACACGATATAAATCTGGATAGCCCAATCAAATTTCGGGCAAATCACAAAATATTATCCACTTGACCACGTGTCCAATGTTTTGCAGACATGAGTTCACCATCTTTCACAATATTCAGAACTAGCTCTGGTTTAACCGAGTTCAGACAATTAAAAGTAGTACTAACCACTCCATAAGTGTTATTGCGGTATTAAGAGGTTTCCATAAATTTGAATTTTGAGATAAGACAGATTTTAACCACTGAGCGCAGTTATGTGCCCCTCTGTTCCTTGAGCGAGAAATCATAAAGGAAATGGCAGTGATTGCAGGCGACCGCATCCCAGGCTTTGACAATTCTAGTCAATTGTATAAACAGAGTGTTTGCGAGTGTAATGGTCCTCGGCCCGCCGCGACCTAATCGAGGCCGAGGCAAACGACCTAATGCGTTTTGCTCAGCGCTGCTTACGGAATAATTATGGTATCACAATGAAAATATTTTCTGATTATAATACGTAAAGTGCTAGTACTTCACTTCAAGTACTATTATTCAAATGACCTACAATTGAATTCGTATAATAGGATAATATCTAAGTAACCTTTTGGTAGTTATAAGAACCTCTTTTTTCATAATTTATTTATAGAATTCTGAGTAGAAATATAGTGACATTTAAAATAAAAAAAATATTTTCTCTCTAGCACACTCTAATTTTTCAGTGTATTACAGAGTTGGTTTGAGACGAACGAGAGAAGCCATTTGAAGTATTTTAATTTAATTTTATAGTAAAAAGAACTTATTATAAACTTATTGCATTGAAATAAAATAAAATTATTTTAACTGACTCTCATTCATTTTAAACCAACCTTTTAGAAAGTAATTTACAGTGTTTATTAATTTACAGTTTATACGGTGATTTACAACTTAGGGATAGAGAAGAGCGAACCGGCGGGTGAAAGCAAGGTTAAAAATAAAAGCAAAGCCTTGCACGCCATACAAGCGGAATCGCGTGTTGATGGAATCATACAATTTACACCCATACCTTAACATTTCCAACACACTCGCGCCGCGGTCCGGCCGCGCCGCTCCGACCTCGGTTGTCGCCGTATTTACATGAGCCGCGTTAAAAGCTCTGCTCCTTTCTATTTACATAATATTTTTAATTGCCTCAGAGCACGCCAGTTGCAAAGTGCCGGTGTAGTGGAGGACCTTTGCAAGGCGGGTGTACACTGCAAGTTGCATTACGAATTACTATAAAAATATGACATATATATATATGTACATACATATGCCCTAGATAAAAAAAAATATTTGAGCCGTGTATTCATCTAGTGGACTACCGCTACCTTTACCAGATAGGTCCATCTTGTGGGACGTCTACCTACCCCTATTGGTCATACGTTGCACGAGCAATGGGGCCTGCCCGTAGCCACTTTACTTCTTTATTCTTCTGCAATCATGAGGATGAACACCTAAAAAAAGATATTTTCATGGCAGAGCGTGTCTATACGACCTCGTAGATTAGCAATTAGAAAATTGGTTGTTATGTCGATTTCAAGCCAAAGCAAATACGTTCTACAAAATCAATAATAGTAGGTTAGCCCAGCACTCGCTGGGCTAATATAAAGAAATATTTTTTGCAATTTTATTAACATTTAAAAGTCGTTCGCACCATATAAAATGTGGACTGCTGATTACACTCTTTATGGTTTTGTTCAAAGTCAATGTCTTCCATTGTTTTTAATAAATACAAACTAATCTCACGTATAGGTATACGTATATCCAGGATTTCCCGAAATTTCGTTTAAAATATAGTGGAAGGCTACTTGTCCTTGTTTAATCAGATCGAGAAATGAGATCAGATATTACACTAGATATCGGTCGATTCGACAACAATGAATGACTCATTCAGACTAAAGTTTAAAACAACGCTGTAAGTTTTTAATGATCCCGATATTCAAAGGCAAATTATATTATATAAACCCATTAAAAATAAATTACTAACACCAACATCCCAACACGACCCGTTAAGATACAGTCGTAACTTAAATGTGCACCGCTCTAGTCCAGGCCCGCCGAGAGTTGCAACTTTAAATTTGATTTACGTATTTAGCGGGTAGCGGCCGGGCGCCGCGGCGACCCGTGCGCGGCGCAAAGCTCGCTCGACGGAGAATTATTTAGGGTAATGGACAATGTCATCTGATGAGGAAATAAATTAACAAGACCATTAATTACCTGTCTGACGTTAATCAGTATCAGTTGGGAGGCAGAAATTTTAATTTTTTATGACAACACGAGCGCTATCGGCGTAGACAATTTTGAATTTTCTAACTTTTTTTCAATTTACACAGACTATAATTAATTTAAATTACAAAAAAAGAAAATAGTTATTCAAGTATTTTAAGTTTGAACATCTGTCGGCAGATGACCCCACGACTGCCTGTTTTATTTTTTAACTTGAATGGCAAATATAAGGAAGGTAACAAACAGTTGGGAAAATTTTAATAGGCTGAATCATCAACAATTTCCTGCCGACTGCTGACAACAGCCACAAGTCTAGACAATGGCATAAAAACCTGAACCCAGCAGCGACCGACACGCTGAGCGCTGAGCGCTGAGCGCCGCGCACCACGCGACAGCGCTATTTCACTGCGTTATTCAGCGCCGCAGTAAATCACACGCGATGTGTCGTACCTTTTAATATACGATGTATGACGTCACAGACTGCGCGCGGTTCATAATAACTACTCTGTAATTTAGTATCATGAAAATTGTAAATTACCTCCGATCACGCTAATCATGTAAATATTTTGAAATTCTAAATTTAAAAATGTCAAAATTACACGATATTTTTCAGCAGCCAGTACGATTACTAACACAATACAGGTATTAATAGACTGCAGGGGATCGATACTTCACAACTGAACGTTCAATATAACATGGGTCGAGCCGAAACATCTGTGTCGATCCACATAGGAGTACTTGCCTATAAATATTTACATTAAATTAAATAACAACATAATCTACGCTTGGGTTGCGAACAAACTATACGTACGTGTAATAAACTACCAACTGCTTTCCATACTCTCGTCTTCATAAACATATAGAAAAGTCTCGCATTATTTTAACA
The DNA here is from genome assembly GCA_018246275.1 of Papilio slateri. NCBI lineage: Eukaryota > Metazoa > Arthropoda > Insecta > Lepidoptera > Papilionidae > Papilio > Papilio slateri. The sequence continues at coordinate 14,302 of DWTW01000155.1, forward strand.
TCAACAATCCCCAGTGCCGCTTGCAAACTTTTTGGCAGCAACACAAATACGATTATTCAAAACCATTTCCCCAGTTGTCAGAAAACGTCGCGAAGTAGCGACATCGTGTGACAACTCGCGACGAGCGGCCGACCTCATCACAACTGCCACAGTTAGGACAGCATTTTAAGGAATATCCTTAACGTTAAATAACTGTCCCAACTTTCAAAACCTTCTTGACGCGGGAGCGTTCGAATGAAACACGACTTCGACTTCAATTCTGTGTACAATTTACTCACGTTGATTTGAAGCAGTAAATTAATTTAATTTAATTCTGTTTTCACAGGGATTTCTGCCATTTATTTTTTAATGACATTTTGTCCGTAACGCAGTGCCCCACGCACATTTCGTGGCGATTTCCAATCGAGATAAAATAAAAGCACTAATTTGAGGTAACTTGTTTTTCGCATATACAATACAAGAATACACTAAACATTTTAAGAGACGCTGAGATGCACTAGTGTTAGAAATATTCACGGTTGGCGATGATCTTTGTAATCAGATAACCTACGCGCTCCCTAACCTTTTCTTGAATAACATATAATCTGGACTATATTCACCTAACAACCTATCATAACCTCACAAACGTAACGTGAAACTTTGGCCCACTCGTTTGCTATCTAAAGGTTAGCTAGAGACATTTGTAAATAACCAGCTTCTAAGATTGATGCCGAATATTGCCATATGAATTGTTTAGTGTTTAATTAAACATAATATTGTCAATGAAATCGGACAAGAGAATCGAAGGGAACCGAGTCAAGAGACAATAGTGGATAATTAATTTATTCCACCCAAATTGTGATATCAATTTTCACATTTCCCGAAATATTCTCGAATCAAGGCCGTAAATCTAACAGACTTATAACTAAGATTGTTCCTGTAGAACAAATTCAGATTTAACGTTAGGTACCTTTACAATTCAGCAATATAAATGAAAAATGTAGTAAAAGTACTCAAAATGTTTATATACTTTTGTGTGAGTCAAACAAAGGAAATTGGGCCGTTCTCAGCGCCCGCCCGCCGCGCCACCGGGAGGTATAACTTTTAAATTTGATTTACGTATTTAGAAGGCCGCTGTCTGCGACTCCACACTAACCTGTAAAGCTGTGAATAATTCAAACTTTAACACTTGCCTCTACACAGGACAGTGGTCTTGCGAGGCAGAGGGCCTGGGAATTTGACTAAAACTAATCGTTGTACAACAACTGAAGACATCAATGGACTGGTAGGTTAGAACTCCGGAGGAGCAGCAGGTGCATTGCTTGCTTTCAAGAAAGGAGGCTTTTAACGAAGGGCCCTAAATCGTATTGACAGGTAGGGAGTTACACTTTTCGCCAATCATTGACTACAAATTCAAATATGTATTCCGCTAAAAAAAAAAACAGTCCTACGAACTCAGAAACTAAGGTACTAACTACAGTATGTTTATAGGCACTCGGCGTCTGTGCGAAGTTGATGTGCGTATATAATTCTGATGTCACCTTCAATACACGGATTGATCCTTTTGGGGACGGTTTTCCAATCTGCAGTAGTTTCCTATTTCTATAAAACGCTCTCATATTTTCCACTCTATTTGGTATTTTATTTTCAAATATTTTTCCCTCAGTTTTACTTTTCTATATATTTGTAATCTTTTAAAGATACATCTTAAAATAGAACAATACTTGTGCCTACATTACTCTAGAACAAAAAGTCTAAATACAATGTCTGCCTTGTGTTTAAGCGTTGTAGTGTAATACGCGCGCACATCTAATGTCATCTACGAGCAACCGTGAAATTAAGTCGTAGCAACAAATAAAACAGGTTTAGGAGTGATATACACTTTTCGACATACATCTGTTTTAAAATAATATTGTCAACTATTGTTATGTTTTGGATCTTCTTACAAAATCGATCTTCTTGGTAAAAAGGGTAAAACTGTAACGGTCTATTAATAAAGCTGTCTGTCAAGTGGTTCCTGGGTATCTTTTTATATAATATCTCTATTTTATTAGTAAATATGGCTAACAGAAAACCCAAGCTATATGAGCAGCGTCCTTTTACAGCTTCTCCGTCCGGAAAGATCTTTGTGCAACAATCAATTGCTGAAGGCTTATGGATGTATGGATGTATGGATGTAATAGCGACAAATAATCGAGTTATATAAAAGCGAGCAGCAGTTTAAAGCTTGCTGACAAACTGCTAACTGAAGAGATATTTGTTCAAGCGGATGACCCGCTTATATCCTTGTCGAAAGGTCGAACAGACGGGCTCCGGCAGCCGCCCCTGCGAGCTTCCTCTTGCTTCTTAGTTTGCGTCTGCACATCAAAGGCAGGCGTCTACAATTTTGACAAGAATAAGAAGAGAATTAATTATTACATAAGACTCGGGATACGCAGTTACAGTTACTTGCTTTACTCACGACCCCGGTATTTTTATTCCTTCACTGTAAAAACTTAACTAGCTACTATTTATTAATAAGGTTAAAAAAGTTACACAAGACGGGACAGCAGTTTCGCATAACAAGTTCAATTTTATAACAAGCTGCATAATTTAAATGTAGAGAGTCCGCCTTTGAAGGACCAAGTTTTTAACAAGAAACGTTACTTGATTGGTCCACAGTAAACTAATTTTCTTGAGATATTAATGCTCAATAGAACTTCTTAACTTAATTCAGAGATGGAAACAAGCTTTTTTGGTAATATTAAAAAAGGAACAAAAATTTAACCTCTTTTTTTTCCTTTTTGCGCTTGTACTGTTTTTATTTTAGTTACTTTTATAAATTTAATAAACTTTTGAGCTTAGATTAATTACCGTCGACGTCATCAGCCAACGTCCACTAGACGTAGGCGGCTTCTAAGGATCGCCATAAGGAAGGACAATGGCATTCTTGACCAGATTGTCGATCTATCCTCTGTGAGGCCGTTCTACGCTGCATCGTCAACTAATTGGCATCCATTCCAGAACCTTTGGCACCATCGGTCATCCATGCTACGACAGCGAGCAATGTGTCCTGCCCATTACTTTATATGGTCGTGGTCGTCGTCGCCTAGACCGACATTCGTCAACTGCCGGACGTAGGCCTCCCCGATTGATTTCCACAAAGATCGGTCCCTTGCTCATCCCTTACTTTATATAACACAGGCAAATCTAGAATTACTTGTGGACAACACTAGAACACGCAATATTGAACACACGAATAAAATTATCGGTAAATATATGCATGTGTAAGAATATTATAACCATTCGTTTTTGTGTTCTTGAATGTCATTAATGACGTTTACATACAAGTGACGTCATTTGCATGCCGTGACAGTGGGTGAATGCGATCGCATGTGCACACTGCCGCACGCTGGCATGTTCGCACGTTCGCATGGTGCACTGGCAATAGACCTCGTGCTCATGTGCGGGCTCGTCTAATGCCACCGCGACGATGTTCACGCGACTTTGCAAAACATCATAATCGCCCACACAATAAAATTTGAACCGGCTCGTTAATGGAGCGCAGATGTTTCGCCATTTACACGCGAAGGAGTAATTATATTTTAACGATAACCTAATGTTAAAGAGCATTAAAAAATAATTAATCTGTCAGTACACAAATTATCACCGCAGGATTTACAGTTTATAGTTACTTACCTGACCAATGAGTTATTTCGACTTCCATTAACTAGGCGTTGGTAGTCCACATTTACATTTTTATCTTTGAGTTTATCAGGATTCTGGTATATCCGGCTTAGCACTGGCCAGATGGCGTGTTCGACTTGACATTGCCAGTCAGTCAGACGGTGGTCGCTCGCATCAAGGAAGTAATAGATCCTACCAAAAACATTTCATGTAAAATTGGTTGCCAAGACTTGCTAGATAATAATGCTTTTACTGTTAAAAAGTTTTGACTTTAAAAAAAGCTAGATACTTAATTGATGCTTTACAAAGTACGTTTAATAAGTTTAACGAGGACATCCTATTCTGAAAGTTTCAGCTTTCTGGACTCATCAGACTGGAGCTGGCTATGGTTGTTCGAAACTACGAAGAAACGTTCCGATAAAAATGAGGTAGAACTCCTTTCTGTTGGCTCGTCTCGGCGGTGCCCTCGAATATGATTTAAGTTACTAAAAAATCTAAAACTTATATAGTCTAGTCCACAACAACTGAGCTATATTTATTATTGGCAGGATGAGTACTTGTGTTTCGCACGAACTTATCGTACTTGAAAAGATTATAAGTGTTCATAATATCGGATTTTTTTTATTCGCAAATATACATTGAAAAATTATAGTAGTTATAATGAGTATATAAGACAATAAAAATGATTTGGCATCATACAAACTAGGATTTTTAAAGAATTAATAATGTTCGCGTAAAGTATAATGCGAAATAAATCACAATAATAGAAGTTATTTTAATTTGCAAATATATTTAATTCATCTTAATGTATACAACAATAGCGACAGAACATTGCGGACATTTCCGGACGTGTCGTGTCAGTGGAACACAAAACTTAAATTCGTTCTGTCTTCTGCGCCTCTACCTCCATTCCGCTCAAAATTATAAGTTTAAATTTGATTTAGATATGCCGAGGCGGGGCGCGGGACGAGGGGCGCGGGGCGCGGCGTGCGGTCAGTTTACTTGCTTCAGTTGCGAATAATTTAAACTTCTGCGCCTTAGCACATAAAGTTCAGTAAAGAAATTAAAAAGAGTGAAAACTTTAATGATAAGAAGCTTGCTGAAGAAAGCTTCTAGATATATGGTAATGACACGAAATAACTATAGTATTTTATTGTAAATAACATTAGATATCGGAGATCTAGTTATGACGCGCTTTACCTTTTGCCACATTTGAAATCATAAGTCTCGAAACCATAGCTCCTCGACGTACACAGGCTGTCCCGCGGCGATGCCACATCCAGGCGAAATACGTTAATTAATTCCTATTTATTTAATTTCCTTTCTTTTCTACCTTCTATAATAGTTAAGGTATTTCTGCTAGATGTGGCGTCGCCGTAGACGCCCTGTATATGATGGCGCAATTCCATCTACATCTAAATATTCAATTACTTTCATAAAAGTGTATAGAGTCTCTCGCAGTACTCATTAAGATTGTTTCTAATGACTTTGTATTTATTGTCACAGGTAATAACAAGCCCCGTGCGTGTGAACAGAAGCTAAGCTAATTAAATCATTCATAAAAGAGTAACGTAATACTTTGCTATTTCTTACAAGTAATTTATTAATAATATTTTATGAAATCCATTACACTAAATTTATGGACAATATATTTTAGCAAACATTAGATGGAAGCTTGCGGTGATCAGGTAATGAAATGTTATTGAACATTCATATATAATAAGGCTGCGGACAATTCTCTGGAGAGCCTTCAGGGTAGTAGACCATTTAATATTTCACTATTTTTATTTTCTCCGGACAATTTATTTAATCATGCTATTTATAGGACCGACGTGAATTTGTCTTTATTTGGATCGGGTACCGACTACACATTTCAATATGAGTGCAACAATATATGAAAATTTATATACATTTTTTTGGCTTTGTGCCCGTGCGTGGGATGTTATAAATATTTCAGTATCTGTGTTGTTTACGGA